>JAVTVY010032288.1:0-143977 GCA_036873755.1 Hanleya hanleyi
TTTTGATGAGGAACTAAACTGGAAATCACACAAATTATATCTAATATAATTTCACGAAATATCGGAATCATTAATTACATAAAAAAAAATCATTAAATAGGAAAACCTTATATATACTATACTATTCAATGATATTCCCTTACTTGTTCTATTGTAAACTTCTCCGGGAGAATACATATCTCACTCACTTGAATCCGCTAATCATGTTGTAGAAACGAGTGCGAGTGATAACTTTATATAAAAAGATAGACCACACCTTACCATTATTTTTTAAAATTGAAAATTCTATAGCTACCCAAATTAAATGTGTATACGCATGTCTGCTGATGGTGCATTAAATTTATGCACCCCCCCCCCCCCCCCCCAGAATTGCTACATATAAGTTTCCAAAAGTACTTTACGAGACAATCAGATATATACCGTTACCAAACTAGAAGCCAAAATTTGAACCTCTATCGACCCATCCATACATTCAACTGGTCATATTATACCACAAAAACTACAGGACCTCCAGAGTGGAACAAACCACCTTCTCTGATCAAATGTATCGAATCAACCTCTTTATTCAAATCCAAACTAAAAGCATATCTACTAGAAATTTGAACCCAGATATCGCAACCAGGGCTGTAAAGGTAAAGCCCCCTGGGGTTTCATTCTCGCCACTCACTATTTTGCGTGACATGTAGATTGTATTGTTTGCTCTTATTTTTGTAATAGTTGATACCATATTTTTGTATACACATTTTCATTTTATTGGTGAATAAAATTAAATTCAAGGAGTGAGTAGTAGGATCTAACGTCGTTTTCAACCTTGTTTCAGTCATATCACGACGGTTCCTGCATGTGCCAGAACACGAGAGTGTTCACATTATCCGTAACACTGATCAGCTCAGTCAGTACAGCACCCGGTCACCCAACCAAGTATTGATCGAGCTTATCGTTGCTTAACTTCAGTGATCTGACGAATTCAATTCAAACTTAGGAGGGACTTCTAGAATTACAATTGCAATGATATACAAAAATAATACTTCAGATGAAAAACAGCACAGGTATATCCTCCAATCATAAAAAATATGTGTACCAAATTTCATAATCATCCATTGAAAGCTGAGAATTACAGCAAGCTTTCGATGTACAGGTGTAGGCCTACATGTGCACTTTTGAAACACTTTTCATTAGATTTTGACAATGAGACACCCCTAGAATTCTCTTCCCCTTTTCACTATCTCTCTCCAACAAAACGAGTACATTTAGACGAAATATTGCGTCATTTACTTATTTCAACATTGTCTTTTATGAGCAATGATCGCCATTCGTGTGAGTTATCTAATGTCTCCTCCGGGTAAACATCTCGAAGAACAGCAAACATTTGTATGGCTTTCTGCCAGTGTGAGTTCTTTCATGCTCCTTCAGGCTTTCATTTAGTGTGCTGCTAAAAGGACATATTGAGCATTTGAATGCCTTCTCACGAGTATGAGTGAGATCATGTCGTTTCAGGTTTCTACTTCTCACCAGCATGAGAGCGTTCATGTCGTTTCAGGTTTCCATTTCTTCTACAGCTATACGGGCACCGTGGGCATTTGAATGGTTTTTCACCCATATGAGTTCTTTCATGTTGACTTAGGTTTGCACTCCGATTACAGCTGAATGGGCACAGTGAACAGTTGAACGGTTTTTCACCCATATGAGTTCTTTCATGTTGTATTAGGTTTGCACTCCGATTACAGCTGAATGGGCACAGTGGACATTTGAATGGCTTTTCACCCGCATGAGTTCTTTCATGTATACTCAGGTTTCCTCTGTGATTACAGCTGAAAGGGCACAGTGGACATTTGAATGGCTTTATACCCGTATGAATTCTTTCATGTTGCCTTAGGCTTACACTCTGATTACATCTGAATGGACAGAGTAGACATTTGAATGGCTTTTCACCAGTGTGAGTTCTTACATGTTGCCTAAGGGATCCACTCTGATTACAGCTGAACGAGCACGGTGGACATTTGAATGGCTTTTCACCAGTATGGGTTCTTTCATGTTGCCTTAGGTGTCCACTCTGTTTACAGCTGAATGGGCACAGTTGACATTTGAATGGCTTTTCACCAGTATGAGTTCTTTCATGTTGCCTAAGGTATCCACTCTGATTACAGCTGAATGAGCACAGTGGACATTTGAATGGCTTTTCACCAGTATGAGTTCTTTCATGTTGCCTTAGATGTCCACTCTGATTACAGCTGAATGGGCACAGTTGACATTTGAATGGCTTTTCACCAGTATGTTTTCTTTCATGTTGTCTAAGGTATTCAATCTTATTACAGCTGAATGAGCACAGTGGACATTTGAATGGCTTTTCACCCGTATGAGTTCTTTCATGTTGTATTAGGTTTCCACTCTGATTACAGCTGAATGGGCACAGTGGACATTTGAATGACTTTTCTCCAGTATGAGTTCTTTCATGTTGCCTTAGCTGTCCACTCCGTTTACAGAAGAATGGGCACAGTTGACATTTGAATGGCTTTTCACCAGTATGATTCATTTCATGCTGCCTTAAGCTTCCTTTTGTTATAGTGCTATATGGGCATGTTGAGCACTTGAACTGGTTCTCACCAGTATGGCAGCGTTCATGTCGTTTCAGGTTTCCATTTCTTGTACAGCTAAACGGGCAACGTGAGTATTTGGACGATTTTTCACCAGAATGAGTTCTTTCATGGTTCTTTATGCATTTACTTGTTATACCGCTATATGGGCATATTGAGCATTTGAATGGCATTTCACCAGTCATGCCAGTATGAGTTCTTTCATGTTGCCTTAGGTTTCCACTCCGATTAGAGCTGAATGGGCACAGTGGACATTTGAATAGATTTTCACCAATGTGAGTTATTTCATGCTGCTTTAGGTGTCCACATGTTTTACAGATATATGGACAAACTGAGCATTTGTAAGGCAGATCTCCAGTGTGCATTTCTTCGTGAAACTTTACACTACAGCTGCTTACAGAGCAATATGCCCCTTTTGATTTGTTGCCACTTTCATGTGGGTGTAATTTAACAAGTGCTGACGGTGACTTGGGTGAGACTTCTCTGGATTCTACGATGTCTCTAATTGTTTCAGAATGATCAGTAGCCGATTACCGAACATGTGCGATGTTTATCTGTGCATTACTTCTCAATCTATGATTAACCTTGTACAAGGTCACTGGATAAGGTCTGTCTGGTCCCATGGTCTTCTTGGCAGCTGCTGTATAGTTGTCTGAATAATCCTAAATAAAGAAAACAACCAATGAACAGATATTCTCAGATATGTCAGTTAGATTTTGTTAAAGCTCAGACTCAAAAGTGACGTAAAACAGCATCGACTGACTTTTGAAATTGTGTTTTTGTCCGTTTTTTGTTTTTGTTTTTTGCTTTTTCTTATACATTACAGCATGGAGTTTTTAATATATGCAAAATATGACACCTACATAACCAAAATAATATTTCGAAGTAACAGCACAGCAGATATGGCGACTGTGAAAACATTAGATCCATTTTAACTTAATATGTCATATTTTAGACTATATAAACAAATCCATCCTAAAATGTATGGGAAAAGTCTAATTTTAAACTTCAGTCGACGCTGTTTTATGTCACTTTAGACTGTGAGCGTTAAAGGGGACGTAAACTCTGCGGTAAAACACCGCGGGAATTATACAAGAGTCCCAATAGATTAAAAAAATCGTGACAAATATTTTTTCTCATTTTTTCCCAATGAATGAGACAGACGCAAACATAGAAAATACCGTGATTTGGAATTTCGTGGGGGCGCCGCCATGTTTATTTTGGGCAGGATTTTTATCCAATGGGAATGCTTGAAATTCAGTGGTGCCGATAATCTCCTACGTCATCGGACATTCTCTGCGTCGAGATAACATGGCCGCATATGGTCCTTTTCATGCACTCCTCCGTTCCCCGACTAACAGAGGCAATGTTATAGATTAGCTTTGATATATAGAATACGGCCTGATACTAGCAGATATTCTACGATGCCGGGCTGCTCTGCATTTGGCTTCACAATGTACCAGGTAATCCCGACACGTCGCACTATCCTCCTCGTCCATGTTTGTTAGCTACGGTCTCGAATGCTGCAACTCCAATTGACGCGTTTTTACCTCCAGAGGCAGAAGAACTAGTGTCCGCTGACGTCACGATTCTTCAAACATGGAGGCCTCTATGTTGTTCCAGTGTAACGAAGTTAAAACGTTTAGTGCTGCTTTGAAAAAATTATAAAAAAATATCTGATACACGATTTGGATTCTATGAGGGAAAAGCTTTAACTGGCCATGCACGGTTCACCAGAGTTTACGTTCCCTTTAACAAAATCAAACTTGAGTATATTCTTTGAACAAAACACAGCTTATTATGCAAAGTTGCAAAAATAATGTTTTGACTATACTAACACCGTATTAGCGCATTTTCATAGCAGGCGACATGACGTGTGGAGAGAAAAGCCATTGAAACAGCCAGGATTCTGATATATGTCGCGTGCCAGAAATGTCGATCTGATGTCTCCGGAACCAACATGTGCTGTAAGTACGGCGGCATTCAATAACATGAGGACTATTTTTCAGCTGTTGTTTTCGCTATCCAAACACGTGCTGACAAAATAAGCCTGGAGTGAGTTTTTCATACACTGTAAACTTAGGTGTTAGCTTAATAAACGCCTAAATTGTAACACTAATTGAACGCATATATATAATTGTTTTCAAATTGTTAACTTTGATGTTCAAATTGTTAACTTCCATGTTCAATTTTGAACTTTAACATTCAAACCATTAACGCAGGTATTCAAATGCAGAACGCATTATGGAACAACTTGAACACACGTATTCGAAGTTGAACAATAGCATTCTAAGCTCTAACATAAGTGTTCAAAACTTTCACACACGTGTTAAAATTGTTCAATGCCTTCTGCATTTGAATATCCGTGGTAATGGGTTGAATGCTCAAGTTCAAAACTGAACATGGAAGTTAATAATTTGAACACAATTACGCGTTCAATAAATGTTACCATTTAGGCGTTCAATAAGCTAACACCTAAGTTTGCAGTGTATGAAAAACTCCCTCAAGGCTCATTTCCGCACGAGGTTTGACAGCCAAAACAACAGCCATTTCTGTTGGCCAAAAGTGGAAAAGAGGGTTTTGGTTACCATCTTTCGTGTGTCTTTCCGTGCATACCTACAACCTTTTCTGGTGTGTAGAGGAGGACCATGCGCACATTATCCGACCGGTTGTCAACATGTAGGTGTGTGCGTTTGGTTTCAGGGCGTTAAAATGACATTAGTTTGCCAAACAATCATCAATTTCAAGAAAACTTTCACAACTTTTCCATTTTGTTAACAAATTAAACAAATCTTACTTCAAATTACAGGTATTGCAAAGGTTTTCTCATAGAAAAAAAGTGGTCATCCGAAATGTATATCTGACTCAATGACAAAAAATGTCGAAAAATTAGGCCAAATATTTGTTGGTTTTTTGTTTTTTTTTACTTTTTCCATCCTCTCAAATAACTATCACAGTGACATGACTTAGCTTCTGCGTTTGAATACCTGCGTTAATGGGATGAATGCCAAAGTTCAAAATTGAACATGGAAGTTAATAATTTTAACATAATTATGCATTCAATAAGTGTTACAATTTAGGCGATCAATAAGTTAACGCCTAAGTTTACAGTCTATGCTACACTATCTACTCCTTTGTTCACATGATCTTCCATGGTGACGAATCATGAATACATGTAGCATCCTACATCTTAAAACATGCATGTACGGGATTACACACTAAAAACTGGAGTCTTACAGTTAACGCTTTAAGGGTATAGGCAGTGATTGATCTTCAAGTATTCGGGAGTAACTTTCATCGTTTCAAAGTTGAAAACTAGCAACCATGACACTTGACAAGCAACTTGCGTAATACTTCGTTAGAAATTTTTCTAAGATGAAGATTTCCACCATTTTAGCGTTCATCGAGTTCACAGCAGACACTCTTAGGGTTAGCTACAACACTTCCGTTTCAAGAGTACATCATAGAATAACCAGGAATAACCATTCTAACTCTCTTTCTAGCAAAGAGGCATAGCTGTATTGAGATCAACAGGATAATGTAAGGTTTCTGATCTGTTTTTCCACGAGTAATTTGAAAAATATACATGTCTTAACAATATTTTTCTTGAAGCAAAATGATTCTGAAATGTCTCTATATTTCAGCAAAAGTATGTCAAATCACAACTTACTTGTTTAAATGGACTAGTTTCAATGTGAAAATCAATGGTTGGAAGTCCAGCATCGTCAAGCATGGTTGCTAGTTTCATTTTGGTCATAGTTGTTTTGACTTCACTGCTTATCGCTCTTGTCAGTGTGGTAACAATTTCAGTTTTCATGTCGGGCTTGGTTTCTGTCTCTGTTTTTGTAGGCAGGTTTCCTTTTAAATAGCTGAAAAACTCATCCTGTATCATTGAAACGGTATCTTGATCAACAGGTTCCACTTTTATTGATAAATCTTCCATTTTCCGTCTTCGTGAAATAGCTCGATACAGGAACTGTATGAACAAGAAGAAACAGATGGCAATGAGGGTCATTCAAAATCTTGAAATCTCATCAATTGAATCTATCGATGATGATGACACTTACAATATGTAAGCTTAAGATTAGGCACGTATTGGAGACGTTGCTTTGACCAGATAGTGTAGTGCTGAAAATTCGCCCACTTGTCGATCTCGATACGAGGAACATATTGAAATAAGAAACACATGAAAAAATACATGTATTTATATTTATTTTGTATTAAGTTTTCGTCAATGGGAATGTCAATCGGGCTTAACCAAGTCCATGTATAAGAATACCAAATGCAGCGTCAAATTGAACAACACAAACAAAGTGATATTAGCTCAGCAAAGTCAAATCCATCTGATAATTCAAGGAATATGAAATATAAAATTAATATTGAGAATGGTTTGGTTAATATTTTCGCCTGTATGTGCTACATGTGGGAAATAGTGGTCCAGTACTATTCTTTGACACATGTAAATCAATTTGATGTGGAATTTGGGGTTTATAGGCTTAACTGGATTAAGCCCGATTGACATTCCATTGATTAAAATGTTTCTTCTTTCAATATCTTCCTCGTATCGAGACCGACATTGAACTGGGTGAATTTTCAGCTTTACTCTATATAGTCAAAGCAATGCACAAACTATTATATTTTATTTATTCTATTTATTTTCTCTTCTTCTTTCAATATCTTCCTCTTGTCGAAATTGACAAGTCGGAGCATTTTCATGACCATACTCTATGCCATTGAGAAGAAATTGCCAAGAGACTGACAAGGTGTGGAAAAACTCTTTTAATCAAATTTTGGGGGGAAATCTCCCTTAATAAACATAGTTTTCACTTGTATTTTCAACGAATCGATGGAGTTGTTTATACTGTGTAATAAAGGAGTACATGAAGCATATCACGCCAAATAGTAATCTCAACCAGGCAACCTGTTGCCCGCAGAAGCTGGATACAACTTTCGTTTTCTTAACGTCCAATGAAACAACACAATTCCTGTGACTGAAAACTGCTTAAAAATTCCCATTAGCAGAGCACGAACCATCAAATCTTACTTGTTTTGTCTTAGATATAATAGAGGCAAAGTATCTCCATTCGATTTCATATATCATGATATCAACACGACAATTTTAGCTAATATAAGTGCAGTTCTCATGAAATATAAATTCCCCTTATAGTGTGAGAGAAAACCACCACACATTAGGCCTATACTTAGTATTCCTTCCTGTACAAGTTGCTCAGTCCACAAAGATCACAAGGCTATACCTCCGAGTCGAAATTTATATGTAAATTATCTACTCACAATGGGGCCAATGGAAAGGTAGCCTGGCTGATTTCTCATATCATGATTGTGAATGAGCATGGTGCATTTCAAACACAATGCATATTTTTTCTACCTAGAGCACAGGTACTGGCTGAGCTGAAGACGAAATTACAATGTAGATCAGTTTTAGATAGACGAAGGTGAATTCATTTTGCAGTATACCGCACTGAACCCTTCCCTCCGTTTCTTCATTTTAAATTCTCATTCTGACACGGCCAGGCTTACCTCTTCAGCAAAATCACCGATTCCTTTTTTCGACTAGAATTTCCTTCTTTTAGTTATAATAATTCGTGGTGTTCATGGTATTATGCGTGCATGTAACTTGACTATCCCATATCTTTTCTTATTTTTCGTTTGTTGCGTACCGGTATTGCTCGCTACAACAGATTGAACGCTTGCCGATTTATGGGAAGAGTGGGACCTGTCATAGACCGGGAACGCGGACTGCACAATAACTCAGTGTAACTGGTTAAACTAAAACCTCTTGCAATGATTGGTTTACATAGAGTGAGGCATCTTAGCTTGCTAAGGGCATTTCACGTTCCACTTAACACTACCCTCAGATAAATGACTTCATTTCTCCGTGTATTTCCACATCATGATTTTGATTGAAATTATAGTTTAAGGGCCGCTTCCCATTCGGATTTCGCGGCCCATCAACTCAATGTTTTATTTGGATTTCGCGGTACATTTCTTTGTTTTCTTTTAATATCTTTTCCAGCGCTAAATATATAAATAAATAAGTGAATAAATAAATAAATAAATAAATGAATAAATAACAATGATAGATTAGCAGGAGATATAAATAGAAGTAAATAGGAGTCGCTATGTACAAGTTCGTAAGTCACTTTCTGGTTTTTTTGTTTAAGCTATACTAGTAAATATGAGTTCACTGTAGGTCTAATCGCGTGGGTGATTCCTTTGTCTTGGTACCCCCTTTGTACGCACAAAGCCGTCCAGAAAAAACTGGGAGAACCATGGGCGTCTTCAGGATTTTTCGAATCGACTTCCCTAACGACGCCTTTGGGAACAGGGTGGGTTCTTCCAGAAATCTGTGCCTGTAACAATTGCTTGGAGTGTGTATTGGGGCACAGGACGGCAGGTCTACGTCCTATATTGTGTGAAAGTCAAAGGATGATATTCTGTGTTGAGGCGTCATTTCGGTGTCATATATGGGGTAGCGTGTCTGTGTGGTTTAGGATTTGGTATTCTGGTTGCTCAGTTCGGTGGGGTAGCGTGTTTGGCGTGGTACAGGGTCGAGTATTCTGGACGTTCTTGTGGACCGACGATGATGATCTTCATCATGTTCATCTCCATTTGGTGCTGCTTCATAATATTTGTCGTCATCGGTGTTCTGTTTCATGGCTGGTCTTACTCGTCTGTGGTCTTCAGTGTGCTGTGCCTGTATTACAAAGAATAGAAGAGTTTGTAATTTCTTGTTTTCTGGTGTTATTTTTTGCCATCGACTGGCACTATCGTGATCTAAGTCACACATGATCAATAGCAATAAATAATTAGGTACTAAATATTATAAATAAAAATATTATTATAGTTAAAGCCGATTGTGAATGTTTGATATAACCTCCAGTCTTCTGCCCCTGCATGAAAACCGGACGGTTAACATTCGTCAACGAGGGTTGGAAATAAGGGAACACAATTTGGTCGGAGCTCGTTATTAGGAGCTTTTAATTTGATCAGTGAATTTGTCTATGTTATTGCTATGGCATTTTGATTGGTTAGTGTCCAAATATGATCAGTCATTTCTGATCACTGACCCTTATTTCCGCCCCTGTAAAATAGTTTTGACTCTAAGCGTGCTACATTTATTCAAATTTGGTCCTAGGTTTATTGGTGTCTTGGTGTAACCATATAGTATTAAATGGTAGAGTGATAGTCAGTCGATTTGATGTAAGCTAGTAAGGTGGAGTATATTTTGTTTATAAGAGGTGGTTTAGGATTTAATATAGAAGCCAACGACAGAGGGACATTTAAGTTTTTGAGTTCGTTTTCCAGTGTTCGGCGATAGAGGTCATGTTTTGGGCATTTGAGTATAAAATGTTCTATCGTTTCTTCTTCGTTGTTGCATGAAGTGCATAGTGGTGATGTGTTTTTTATTAGCTTAGATAAGTAAGATTTTAGTCCTGTTTTGCCTAGTCTTAATCTTGTGATGATGCGGTCGTCACGTTTACTGTCTAGCTGGAATCCAAAACTCTTTTCCCCTTATCTAGAATACTATGTAGCCATCTACCTCGGTTTTCTTCGTTCCATTCCTTCTCCCATTTACTATCTATTCTGGTTTTAATGATAGAATTCAGTTCTTTGGTTCCTAGTCCTATATGCACGTCAGGTGCAGTTTTGGTGAGGCTGTCTTTGGCTGTCCTATCGGCGGCTTCATTTCCCCTAACGTCCACGTGGGCGGGAATCCAAGCTAAAATGGCGTCAATGTCATTGTCTCGTATTTGTGTACATAAAATTTCTATTTCGTGTATGAGGTCAGGTCTGCTGTCGGATTTGGAGTTCTTTATAGATACCAGTCCGCTTAAGGAATCGCTAAGAATAACGGTGGAAACAGGTCGGTTCTGAAGAACCCATTCGAGAGCCTTGATTATGGCGACTAATTCAGTGGTGTATACAGACATATTGTCTGGTAGTTTGAAACCTTCGTGAATGTCAAGTTCTGGTATAACGAATGCAGAACCTGTATTGTGACTTGTGTTTTTGGAGCCGTCTGTATATATTTTCAAGCGATTTTTCCAATGTGTGTCAATATATTCGAGGGCAGTGACCCTTATATGCTCTGGGTTGTCCTGTTTGGTGATGTAGCTATGTATATTCGTGTCCACGTGTGGTGTGATTAGTTGCCATGGTGGTCTATTGACCTTGTCAGTGTCAGAGATACAAGAGATAGGGATGTCGTGTTCTTGGAATAGTCGTTCTATCGTGTAACCGAATGGTGCGGAGTCTTTTTCCCATTTCCTTTTTAGGAATTCGTATTCGGTTTTTGGGCCAAAAATGTTGTGGCATGGGTGGTTTTCGCCCTTGGCTATTGTTTTCCCTGCATATTTCATTGACAGCTCTTCTCGTCTTAAATGTAAGGGTTTTTCATTAGTTTCTATTTGTAGACTACATAATGGAGTTCCTTTGAACGCCCCGGTGGCTATTTTTAATGCCGAATACTGAATGCTGTCTATTCTTTTCAAATGGGTCTTGCATGCTGATTGGTAAGCGATTGAACCATAGTCTATTTTGGATCTGATGAGTGTTTGACATAATTTGATTAAGCTATGTTTATTGGCCCCCCAGTTGGTACCCGATACGCACCTCATAAGGTTCAGGTCCTTGTTACACCGAATAATTAATTGGTCGATGTGGTCTTTCCAAGTGAGTTTTCGGTCGAAGATCATACCTAGGTATTTGACACTATTCTTAAACTCGATTTTCTGGCCTCCTAGTGATAGCGTGATGTCTGTGTTTTGTTTATTTGAGAATAGCACACCGGTAGTTTTGACAGCTGAAAATTTGAATCCCCATTTATCGGCCCAGTCGCTGACTGTATTTAGTACCTTTTGCATTATACTTGTTAATTTTTTTTATCGAGCCAGCAGATTTCCACATGGCAGCATCATCAGCAAAAAGTGATTGTTCAATTTCAGGATGTTTTGTGTCAATTTCGTTGGCCAGGCCATTAATCAGGATGTTAAAAAGGGTGGGGCTTATGACGCTGCCCTGTGGGGTGCCGTTATCTAGCTGGTGGTCCATGGACATGGTGTTACCAATACGAACTTTGAAGTTTCGGTCATGAAGTGTTGTATCCTGCCCTTAATTCCTAGGTTGTTTAATTGGGTGATAATCCCGTCCTGCCATACAAGGTCAAACGCCTTTTCTATATCCAAGAAAATGCCTAATGTATATTGGTGTTTGGCATTACCCTTTTTGATTGGGTTTACATATAGAGTGAGGCATCTTAGCTTGCTAAGGGCATTTCACGTTCCACTTAACACTACCCTTTGCACAATGACTTCATTCTCCGTGTATTTCCACATCATGGCACATGTCCGCTCTATTTAAACGAGCCAATGAAATTATCCGTATTCAAATATTCTGACCCGGGAATCTCAAACGTGAGAACATGTCCATGTCACTTAAGTGCTCGAGGCGCAAGATTGTGGGAGACCAAACCGAAGTTGTGCCAATTAGCTATTTTATTTCTCACTCTAATGGAGCATGCTTCTTTGTTTTTCTTGAGAAAAATCATATTACAAACGGCCTAACATATTCGAAAAAAATCAAATCGACGGCAGTTCACAGGAAAATGATATGATTTTCATTTTGTGATGGGGGCACTTCGAGGCCCACCAAGGGATCATTTCAATCGATCGCTTTTTGAAGGCGTGTCTTCGTTTTATGAATGTGAATGCGCCGATGTCGGGTCTCACGGGACCAATCGGATGTGATCATTTGGGAAACGCCCTAATACACTCATAAATCACCCGTACAGCATGGCTATGAGCAGCTGTATAGTAGTATATTCTACGCATATAGACGTACACTGACCTACTTTCGTGGGAAGGTCACGTGATCCCAATAGTTCAAGGTCATTTGAATGATGCATGTACTGCATGCTCTCATTCCACCGGGGTTTTTCCATTGGCACTTGTGCGCAGGTGTATGATGTCACTTCCGGTAGGCATGAATCGGGCGTGACCTGGGCATGAATAGTTCTGGTATCGAATGATAGGAATGCATGTACTGACCTGTATCCCGTCCATCTTTATATCCGGGTCCTTGTTTTACAGCCGAGGACTTGTCCAGCCGGGTCCTTCGGTGAGAAGTGTTACAGCCGGGCACTTTACATTGGATATTTTCCATTCAGTCCATCATCCGGGTCCTTATCTGACCTACATCCGGGGTTTTCCAGTGTTTTTATTTACATCCAGGTGTTTGATTGAATGCATGTACTGACTTGTATCTGGGTTTTTTTTCCATTCATCCGGGGACTTTTACATCCGGAATAGTAGTATAGTCACGGCAAAAGCTACACCCTTGACCCCAGGTCAATGAGCGTCCATATGTTCTTTTAAGTGCATGTTTGGGTATGTTTGACCTACGTCCAGGCTCTTGAGCGGAGGAAAATGCATGTACTGACCTGCATCCCGAGTACATCTGCGTCCTTGTCTATATCTGGATCCTTGGTCTGGGATCGTATGATAGGCATGTACTGACTTGTATCTGGGTTGCTTCCATTCATCCCGGTCCTTGTGATCTATATCCGGGCACTTGTCCATCCGGGTCATTCGGTGGAAAGTGTTACAGTCATTGAATGCATGTACTGACTTGTATCTGGGATTTTTCCGTTCATCCGGGTCCTTGTGACCTTGTGTTACAGCCAGGGACTTGTCCACTCGGTCCTTCGGCTCGAAATGCGCTTTTATACTATTAAATGTGAGTCGATATACTGTTACTATAATCTGTGACCGCCACGTGACCTCTCCTCTGCACATTGCGCCGCAAGGTCAATAGGGCTCGAAATGCACTTTTATACTACTAAATGTGAGTGAATATAATGTTACTATACTTTCCTCTGCGCATTGCGCCGCAGGGTCAATAGGGATCGAAATGCGCATTTGTACTACTAAATGTGAGTGGATATTCTGTTATTATACTTTCCTCTGCGCATTGCGTCGCAAGGTCAATAGAGCTCGAACTGCGCTTTTATACTACTAAATGTGAGTGAATATACTGATACTATACTATCCTCTGCGCAAGGTCAATATGGCTGGAAATGCGCTTTTATACTACTAAATGTGAGTCAATATGTTGTGACGTCACACTTGCGCAGAAGCCCGAATGGACGGGATGATGAATGGAATCAGAGGATACAGGTCAGTACATGCTCAAGTGCACTCATTGACCTTTGCACTCATTGACCTCATTGAACTCACATGACTTCACAGAATTCTAAAGTACATAAATTCTAATTCTAAAGAATTCTAAAGTACATACCAAGAATCTAACGATTCTTGATATGTGTTGTATCTCAGGTACGCTTTTATTGTACCTGTTCATGTGGCAACTTGGATGATACGACCACACGGCCCCTAGCACCGGCATAAGCGGTATTAGATACAAATCTAGAGAGCTATGATGGAAATGCTCTGACAACTCGTATACTGGTAATTTGTGAGCTGTTTCGCTGTGACAAATCGTACATTGGAGATTGGTGAGCTGTATCGTCGTCAGATGTAAATGACGGCAATTAACACAAAAGACTAGTCTGTAAGGCTCGATGTCGACCCAGCATCAACCCAGATACAAGTCAGTACATGGACATCTTACGATCCCAGACCAAGGATCCGGATACAGACAAGGACCCGGATGTACTCGAGATACAGGTCAGTAAATGCATTTTTCTCCCCTCAAAAACCCGGATGTAGGTCAAACATACCCAGGTCAAGCCCGATTCACGCCTACCGGAAGTGACATCATATACCTGCGCACAAGTCCCAATGGAAAAACCCCAGATATAGGGCATATTGACGATCACTGACCTGAGGTCAACGGTGTAGATTTTGCCGAGGCTATACTACTATTCCGGATGTAAATGTCACCGGATGTAAAGTGCCCGGATTATTGGAAAAATCCCAGATCCGGATGTAAATATGGACGGGATACAGGTCAATACATGCATTCCTATCATTCGATACCAGAACTATTCATACGCAGGTCACGCCCGATTCACGCCAAACGGAAGTGACGTCATACACCTGCGCACAAGTGCCAATGGAAACACCCTGATGGAATGAGAGCATACAGTACAGGCATCATTCAAATGACCTTGAACTATAATGATCACGTGACCTCCCCGTGACACGGAAGTAGGTCAATGCACGTCTATATGCGTAGACTATACTACTTGTGATTGTGACATGCGTTCGGATGATGAGAGTGAGGGGCGTGACAACCCTTATTAGCAGAAGCCGTAGAGCGGAGTGGCGGGGGGCTAGTTGTGCCATGTTACACACTCGAAAATTTCTAAATATGCTGCCGGACATTAGAATGATCTGAACGCTACATTAAAGTGGTATAAAACTGAAGTATTTGAGCGAAAACGACAGGGCAAATGGTGTATTACAAGTCAGCAGAGCGTATCATACCTCATATTATATTTTTGCTGTGAACAAAGACATTGCATATAGGTTGCAGTCCACAGTAGACTGCTCGTTGCTGGAAATAGGCCCTTGGTATAGCCCTACCGTCTTTCAGAGTTGCCAACCCCCACCTACCCCCCAACCCCCGAAAACCCATATCAAAGTGTATATTTTCTTGATGGGAATGCTCATACCATTAAGTCAACATACAAGCTAGTTATGCAAATTTAACCCGGGATCGATTTTGTTCGCTCGGGAGGTACTCCGTATTTTCTATAAAATCTATTGAAATGACCCACAATACCCCATATTTCCTTTTTTTTCTGGAGAAATCTGGAGAAGATTTCTCCCCAGTGTTCCCCGTCTCGAGGCGAGATAAACAGGCCATTCAAAATATGGGGTCGACAATGCCGATTTTTGTCACATACTCCATATGTAACATAACCCTATTTTCAAACGAATGAAAAATGTGCTAAACTGAGGCTGATACGAAGGTTGACTTCGCGGACCGATCCGCCATATAGCTCAACGAGCCACCCATCCGCTTATATCGTTTTGAAGAAATTGTGGTACCCAGAACCTTGGTACTATAAATACTGGTTACCAAAAAAAGGGAAGCATAATTATCATGTGGTCAGACCCCGGCGCTCTGCTGTATTAAAATTTTCAAGGGGATCAATAATCCGAAACTATGGACCACTATGGACCCATAGTCTTCCTTGTGTACATAAACGACTTAAATAGAGCTACCGACGTACTTAAAATTATTCTCTTCGCTGTAGTACTGTACTAGTACTGTATATTCCTCTCAACACCTTGCTGACACTATTAAAGTCATGTCTGAGAGATTACATAAAATACATAACTGGTTCTGTTGCAACCGCCTAACACTGAATAAAAAGAAAACAAACTACATGTACATTAACATTAGGCCAAATACCCGAAAGCGATCAATCGATGTGGAATTAGCTATTTCTGGACATCAAATCGAACGTGTCAATAAATTCAAGTTTTTGAGCGTCTTTTTTAACGAGGAACTAAACTGGAAATCACACATAAATTATATCTGTAATAAAATTTCACGAAATATCGGAATCATTACTTACACAAAAAAAAATCATTAAATAAGAATACACTATATATATATTATACTATTCAATGATATTCCCTTACTTGTTCTATTGTAACCTTCTCTGGGGGAATACATATATCACTCATTTGAACCAGCTAATCATGTTGCAGAAACGAGTGCGCGTGATAACTTTATCTAAAAAGATAGACCATACCTTACCATTATTTTTTTTAATTGAAAATTCTACAGCTACCCAAATTAAATATTACGCATGTCTGTTGATGGTGCATTAAATTTATGCATCACCCAGAATTACTACGTATAAGCTTCCAAAATTACTTTACGAGACAGAAGCCAAAATTTCAACCTCTACCGACCCATCTTTAAATCCAACTTGTCATATTATACCACAAAAGATACAGGACCTCCAGAGTGGAACAAACTACCGTCTCTGATCAAATGTATCGAATCCACCCCTTTATTCAAATCCAAACTAAAAGCATATCTACTAGAAATTTGAACCCAGATATCGCAAGTGGGGCTGTAAAGGTAAAGCCCCTGGGGTTTCATTCCCGCCAATCACTATTTTGCGCGACTGATTGTATTGTTTGATAAAATTCAATTCAAGGAGTGAGTAGTAGAGTCTAACGTCATTTTCACCCTTGTTTCAGTCATATCACGACGATGCCTACATGTACATGTGCCAGAACACGCGAGTGCTCACTGTTCCTATTTCCCCCGCCACTGATCAGCCCAGTACCCGGTCACCCAACCAAGTATTGATCAAGCTTATCGTTGCTTAACTTCGGTGATCTGACGAATTCAATTCAAACTTGGGAGGGACTTCTAGAATTACCATTGCAAGGGTATACAAAAATAATACTTCATATATTAAACAGCACAGGTATATCCTCCAATCATAAAAAATAGGTGTATCAAGTTTCATAATCATCATCAGCTGAGAATTACAGCAAGCTTTCGATGTACAAGTGCAGGCCTACATGTGAACTTTTGCTAAACAGAAACACTTATCATTAGATTTTGACAATGGGACACCCCTACAATCCTTGAGCAGTGTCATAACTGACCACCCTAATGGAATACCCACCTCACATTTTTATTTTATTTTTGTTTTCTGTTTGTTTCTTGATTTATTCTTTTTTTTTAGTTGAACCAAAATCTAATAATTCTCAGAGATGGAACACAGACACACTCTCTTTCCCCTCTCACAATCTCTCTCCGAGAAAACGAGTACATTTAGACACAAGATTGTGTCATTTTCTTAATTCAACCTGGTCTTTCATGAGCAATGATCGCCATTCGTGTGAGTTATTTTATGTCTCTTGTGCGTTTTCCTCCGGGTCAGAGCGCAGTGAACATTTGTATGGCTTTTTACCAGTTTTAGTTTTATCATGCTCCTTCAGGCTTACATTTAGTGTGCTGCTAAAAGGACATATTGAGCATTTGAATGGCTTCTCACCAGTATGAGGGAGTTCATGTCGTTTCAGGTTTCTACTTCTCACCGGCATGAGCGTTCATGTCGTTTCAGGTTTCCACTTCTTGTACAGCTATACCAGTACCGTGAGCATTTGAACGGTCTTTCTCCCATATGTGTTATTTCATGTTGCCTTTGGTTTCCACTTATTACACTGCTATATGAGAATATTGAGCATTTGAATGGCTTCTCACCAGTATGAGTGAGTTCATATCGTTCGGGTTTCTAATTCTCACCAGCATCAGAGCGTTCATGTCCTTTAAAGGTTTCTACTTCTTGTACAGCTAAACGGGCAACGTGAGCTTTTGAACGGTTTTTCACCAGTATGAGTTCTTTCATGTTGCCTCAGGTTTACACTCTGATTACAACTGAATGGGCAGAGTGGACAATTGAATGGCTTTTCACCAGTATGAGTTATTTCGTGTTGCCTTAGGTTTCCACTCTGATTTCAGCTGAATGGGCACAGTGGACATTTGAATGACTTTTCACCAGTATGTGTTCTTTCATGTTGCCTAAGGTCTCCACTCTGATTACAGCTAAATCGGCACAGTTGACATTTGAATGGTTTTTCACCAATATGAGTTATTTCATGTTGCCTAAGGTCTCCACTCTGATTACAGCTAAATGAGCACAGTGGACATTTGAATGGCTTTTCACCAGTATGAGTTCTTTCGTGTTGCCTTAGGTTTCTCCTCTGATTACAACTGAATGAGCAAAGTGGACATTTGAATGACTATTCACCAGTATAGTTCTTTGATGTTGCCTTAGGTTTCCACTCTGATTACAGCTGAATGGGCACAGTGGACATTTGAATGGCTTTTCACCAGTATGAGTTCTTTCATGTTCCCTAAGGTGTCCACTCTGATTACAGATGAATGGGCACATTTGACATTTGAATGGCTTTTCACCAGTATGAGTTCTTTCATGTTGCCTAAGGTCTCCACTCTGATTACAGCTGAATGGGCACAGTTGACATTTGAATGGCTTTTCACCAGTATGAGTTATTTCATGTCGCCTGAGGTTTCCACTCTGATTACAGCTGAATGGGCACAGTGGACATTTGAATGGCTTTTCACCAGTATGAGTTCTTTCATGTTGCCCTAGGTGAAAACTATGATTACAGCTGAATGGGCATAGTTGACATTTGAATGGATTTTCACCAGTATGAGTTCTTTCATGTTGCCTCAGGTGTCCCCTCAGCTTACAGCTGAATGGGCACAGTTGACATTTGAATGGCTTTTCAGTAGTATGAGTACTTTCATGTCGCCTGAGGTGTCCACTATGATTACAGCTGAATGGGCACAGTTGACATTTGAATGGCTTTTTACCAGTATGATTCATTTCATGCTGCCTTAAGCTTCCTTTTGGTATACCGCTGTATGGGCATATTGAGCATTTGAATGGCTTTTCACCAGTATGAGTTATTTCATGTTGCCTTAGGTTTCTACTCCGATTAGAGCTGAATGGGCACAGTGGACATTTGAATGGCTTTATACCAGTATGAGTTATTTCATGCTGCTTTAGGTTTCCACGTGTTTTACAGATATATGGACAAACTGAGCATTTGTAAGGCAGATCTCCAGTGTGCATTTCTTCGTGAAACTTTACACTACAGCTGCTTACTGAGCAATATGCCCCTTTTGACGGTGACTTGGGTGAGACTTCTCTGGATTCTACAATGTCCCTCATTGTTTGAGAATGATCAGTAGCCGATTTCCGAATATGTGCGATGTTTATATGCGCATTGCTTCTCAATCTATAATTAACCTGATACAAGGTCACTGGATAAGGTCTGTCTGGTCCCATGGTCATCTTGTCAGCCGCTGTATAGTTTGAATAATCCTAAAGCAAGAAAACAACCAATAAACGGATATCCTCAGATATGTCAGTCAGATATTGTTAAAGCTCAGACTCAAAAGTGACGTAACACAGCATCGACTGACTTTTGAAATTGTGTCTTTGTCTGGTTCTTTTTTCCTGTTTTTTTTTTCTTATACATTACAGCATGGAGTTTTTAATATATGCAAAATATGACACCTAAATAACCAAAATAATATTTTGAAGTGACAGAACGACAGATATGGCGACTGTGAAAACATTAGATCCATTTTAACTCAATGTGTCATATTTTAGACTATATAAACAAATCCATCCTAAAATGTATGCGAAAAGTCAAAAACAGACAAAAGCCTAATTTTAAACTTCAGTCATGTCAGTCGACGCCGTTTTATGTCACTTTAGACTGTGAGCGTTAACAAAATCAAACTTGAGTAGATTCTTTGAACAAAACACAGCTTATTATGTAAACTTGCACAAATAAATTGTTGACTTTACCTACACCGTATTAATTAGAGCATTTGCATAGCAGGTGACATGACGACGTGTGGAGAGAAAAACGCATCGAAATAGCCAGGATTCTAATGTGTGTCACGTGCCAGAATTGTCGATCTGATGTCTCCGGATCTAACACCTGCTGTGAATACGTGGCATACATTAACAAGAGGGCTATTTTTCAGCTGTTGTTTTCGCTGTCAAAACACGTTCTGTCAAAATAAGCCATATGTGAGTTTTTTCATACACTGTGAACTTAGGTGTTAACTTAAATAACGCCTAAATTGTAACACTTATTCAAAGCATAATTGTTTTCAAGTTATTAACTTTGATGTACAAATGGTTAACTTCCATGTTCAACTTTGAACTTTAACATTCAAACCATAAACGCAAATATTCAAATACAGAACGCATTATTGAACAACTTGAACACACGTATTCGAAGTTGAACAATAGCAATCTAAGCTCTAACATGCCTGTTAAAATTGTTGAATGCCTTCTGCATTTGAATACCCGCGGTAATGGGTTGAATGCTAAAGTTCAAAACTGATCTTGGAAGTTAATAATTTTAACACAATTACGCGTTCAATAAATGTTACAATTTAGGCGTTCAATAAGCTAAAACCTAAGTTTACAGTGTATGAAAAACTCCCTCAATGCTTAATTCCACAGCATGAGTTTGGACAGCCAAAACAACAGCCACTTCTTTTAGCCAGAAGTGGAAAAGTTTTCGTTACCATCTGTCCCTGCATACCTACAACCTATTCTGGTGTGTGGAGGAGGACCATGCGCACATTATCCGACCGGTTGTCAACATGCAGGTGTGTGCATTTGGTTTCAGGGCGTTAAAGTGACATTAGTTTGGCAAATAATCATCAATTTCAAGAAAACTTTTCTATTTTGTTAACAAATTCAACAAATCTTACTTCAAATTACAGGTATTGTAAAGGTTTTCTCATAGAAAAAAGTGCTGGTCATCCGAACTGTATACATGTATCTGGCTCGATGACAAAAATGTCGAGAAATTAGGCCAAATATTTTATTTTTACTTTTTCCATCCTCTGAAATAACTATCACAGTAACATGACTTAACAGAATAGCTTCTGCATTTGAATACCTGCGTTAATGGTTTGAATGCTAAAGTTCGAAATTGAACATGGAAGTTAATAATTTGAACACAATAACGCGTTCAACAAGTTACAATTTAGGCGATCAATAAGTTAACGCCTAAGTTTACAGTGCAGGCTACCCTATCTACTCCTTTGTTCACATGATCTTCGATGGTGATGAATCATCTCATACAGGTAGCATCCTACATCTTAAAACATGCATGTATGGGATTACACACTGAAAACTGGAGTGTTACAGTTAACACTTTAAGGGTATCAGAAGTGACTGATCTCAAGTATTCGGAAGTAACTTTCATCGTTTCAACGTTGAAAACTAGCAACCATGCCACTTGATAAGCAACTTGGGGAATACTTTGTGTTAGAAATTTTCCTAAGATGAAGATTTCCGTCATTTTAGCGGTCATTTTAGCGTTCATCGAGTTCACAGCAGACACTCTTAAAGGGTTAGCTACAACACTTCCGTTTCAAGAGTACAAAATGGAATAACCACGAATAAACATTCTCACTCTCTTTCTAGCAATGAGGCATACCTGTATTGAGAACAGGATAATGCAAGGTTTATGATCTTTGTTTATCCACAAGTAATTTGAAAAATATACATCTATCTTATCAGTATTTTTCTTGGAGCAAAATGATTCTGAAATGTCTCTATATTGCCCAAAAAGTATGTCAAATCACAACTTACTTGTTTAAATGGATTAGTTTCGATGTGAAAATCAATGGTTGGAAGTCCAGCCTCGTCAAGCATGGTTGCTCGTTCCATTTTGGTCATAGTTGTTTTGACTTCACTGCGTATCACTCCTGTCATTGTGGTGGCAATTTCAGTTTTCATGTCGGACTGAGTCTCTGTCTTTGTTTTTGTGGGCAGGTTTCCTTTTAAATAGCTGAACAACTCATCCGATATCATTGAAGCGGTATCTTGATCAACAGGTTCCACTTTTATTGATAAATCTTCCATTTCCCGTTTTCGTGAAATAGCTCGATACAGGAACTGTGTGAGCAAGAAGAAATAGATGGCAATGAGGGTCATTCAAAATCTTGAAATCTCATCAATTAAATCTATTGATGATGACAGTTACAATACATGTATGTAGATAAAGCACGTCTTGACCAGAAAGCGTAGTGCTGAAAATTCACCCACTTGTCGATCTCGATACGAGGAAGATATTGAAATAACAAACATGTGAAAAAAATATATATTTATATTTATTTTGTACTAAGTTTTAGTAAATGTGAATCGGGCTTAACCAAGTATAAGAACACCAAATGCAGCGTCAAATTGAAGTGATATTAGCTCAGTATAAAGTCAAATCCATCTGATAAATCAAGGAATATGAAATAAAACAATTAATATCGAGAATGGTTTGGTTAATATTTTCACCTGTGCATGTATGTGCTACATTTGGAAAATATTGGTCCAGTACTATTCTTTGACACTTGTAAATCAATTTGATGCGGAATTTGCTCTTAGGCTTTTAGGCTTAACTGGGTTAAGCTCGATTGACATTCCATTCATTAAAATGTTTCTTCTTTCAATATCTTCCTCGTATCGAGATTGACAACTGGGCGAATTTTCAACATTACTCTATATGGTCAAAGCGACGCACAAAATATTATATTCTATTTATTTTATTGTTTTTGCTTGTGTTTTTTTTTCTCTCTCTCTTTCTTCTTTCAATATCTTCCTCTTGTCGAAATTGACAAGTGGGTGAAGTTTCGTGACCATACTCTATGCCATTGAGAAGACATTGCCAAGAGACTGAACAGGTGTGGAAAAATCCGATTAATCAGATTTTGGGGAAAATCCCCCTTAATTAACATAGTGTTCACTTGTACTTTTCAACGAATCGATGGAGTTGTTTGTAATAACGGAGTAAATGAAGCATGTCCAGGCCAAATAGTAATCTGAACCAGGCAAATTGTTGCCCGCAGAAGCTGGATACAACTTTCGTTTTCATATAGTCCAGTGAAACAGCAAAACTCCTGGGACTGAAAACTGCTGGAAAATTTCCCATTAACATGCACAAACCAAAAAATCTTACCCAGGGGCGCCTCAGTTTGGAGAGGGAGGGGGCTCAGCCCCCCCCCCAGTTTCAACAAAAGCTCGGTGTCTTTTCAGGATTTCGGTCCTAATGTGACCAGATATACAGGCCGGCTTTTTCCCCCGCGGTCCTTTGCGCCGCCCTCTAGGCTAGGTTTTCACGGAGCGGTGACTTTGCACTAGAGGGGCACGTTGCTGTTTGGTTTAAAGTGCTCTTATTTGCTCATTCTTCTGTTCCGTTCGCAATGACCAATAATTTTTGCTCATTTTTCTGTTCCATTCGCAATGACCAATAATTGTTTCAAATGTTAATTTACATAGAAATTGCATTAGCTTTATTGGACGATTAGCTGATTATCAAATTTAGAAATAACATGCAGCTTCGCAAAAAGATCGAGCCCTTCAGGGTGGCACATCATTTGAGGTTGCACAACATTGGCAATGCACATATTCGAAAAGACAATACATAAAAATATGGTTTCTATATCAGTGATGTTGAGGTTGGTTTAAAAGAAATTATATTATAAAACTTGAAATAAAGATTACATTTCTTTTTCAAAGTAAGCATATACAGCACATAGTTAGGGACAATTGACCGTTCAATTTGGACCACGGAACTTCTTGGTGTAACTTTGTATCATGATACGTGAATTATATAATCCCTTTTCTGACAGAGCTATTAACAATGTAATAGTTGGAGTAGAGGTATCATTTACAGTTTGGAATGGGACACCAGCCTTGTGGGTGAACCCTCCCATTTGTATGCAAATACAAGAATATAATGACAAATGTTTTCAATCATACATGTGTAATGCTACATAATAAAGTGCACTGGTAAAACTGGGACACCACACACTCAGTTTTAATTAATATAATAAGTTAAATGTGTGGACACAAACTATAAAGTATATATTGTAGGTCATTTGTTGTGTGTGTGTATATACAATGTACACTACATCTCATACCTAATAGGTTAGTTTCACATATAAGAGATATAAAATTTTAAATATGAGGGTATGGGGTCGGCCAATGCATTGAATAAGTGTAGAATGATGTAAGCTCCCAGAATATATGAGGGTATATGAGAGATAGAGGGTGTGGCTCTATGCCCCCGGGGGTGAGGACATGCTCTCGGGGGTAGTGGATGGGTTGAATACGTGTAGATGGCGGATGGGTTGAATAAGTGTATGATGATGTAAGCTACTTGAATACATGATGGTATGGGTCAGGCGAAGCTTAGTTTAAGAGATATAGGGTGGGGTTCAGTACCCCAGGGGTGGGGATATATGCTCCCTTGGGTAGTGGATGGGTTGAATAAGTGATAAGTGAATAAGTGATGGGTTGATCTAAGCTCTCCGAATATACAAGAGTATGGGGTCGGCCGAAGCTTAGTTTAAGAGATAGAGGGTAGGGCTCGGTGCCCCAGGGGTGGGGACATGCTCCCCAAGGGTAGTGGATAGATTGAATAAGTGTAGCACGATCTAAGCTCCCATACTATATCAGGGTATGGGGTCGGGCGAAGCTTAGTTTAAGAAATAGAGGGTGCATGGGGCTCTGTGCCCCAGGGGTGGGGACATGCTCCCGGAGGGTAATGGATAAGTTGAATAAGTGTAGCATGATCTAAGCTCCTAGACTATATATGGGTATGGGGTCGGGCGAAGCTTTGTTTAAGAGATAGAGGGTGGGGCTCGGTGCCCCAGGGGTGGGGACATGCCCCCCGAGGGTAGTGGATAAGTTGAATAAGTGTAGCATGATCTAAGCTCCCAGACTATATATGGGTATGGGGTCGGGCGAAGCTTAGTTTAAGAGATGGAGGGTGGGGCTCGGTGCCCCAGGGGTGGGGACATGCTCCCCGAGGGTAGTGGATGGATTCAAAAAGTGTAACCAGATGTAAGCATTTGGAATAGATGACAGTTCGGTGGGGTCGGGATGGTCTTAGTTCAGGAGACATAGTTGAAGCCGAGATGCTGTGGACAGAAATTATCTAAGTCCAAAACTTTAACATTTACTTGGTCCTGAGGTCCCAGGGGTGGGGACATGCTCCCCGAATGTAATGCATGGGTTCAATATCTGTAGCCCGATGTAAGCATTTGGAATAGATGAGAGTTCAGGGGGTCGGGTTGGCCTTAGTTTAGGAGACATAGGTGAGACCGAGAAGCTGTGTCAGGAATTTTTTAAGTCCAAAACTTTAACATTTACTTGGTCCTGGTGTCCCAGGGGTGGGGACATGCTCCCCCAGGGAAGTGGATGTGTTCAGTATGTGTAGCCCGATGCAAGCATCTGAAATATGAGGGTTCGGCGGTCGGGCAGGCCTTAGGATCACACTTTAACATTTACTTGGTCCTGAGGGAAAAATTTCTCAGTCCAAAACATTTACTTGGTCCTGCAGATAGACAGACAGACAGATAGACAGACGGACATCATTGTGGCACCTGTATCGAGCTTTCCGCAGCTAAAGCTACGGGCTCGATAAAAATTGCGTTCATAGGCCTATTATTTCTTTTTTGTGTTCATACTTTTCTCTCCAAACGTGTCAGCGTTCTCCAGCCCTCTGCTGAAATGTAGATTTCTTCGAGATCAGTGCGTATAGTTCGAATTGGAAAGGAAAAATACTCTTTTTACGTTCAAAAGTTATCAACTCAATTTTTATCGAGCCCGTAGCTTTAGCTGCGGAAAGCTCGATATAGGTGCCACAATGATGTCCGTCTGTCTATCTGTCTGTCTATCTGTCTATCTGCAGGACCAAGTAAATGTTAAAGTTTGATCCAAAGGCCTGCCCGACCGTCGATCCCTCATATTTCAGATGCTTGCATCGGCCTACACATACTGAACCCATCCACTATCCTGGGGGAGCATGTCCCCACCCCTGGGATCCCAGGACCAAGTAAATGTTAAAGTTTTGGACTTAGAAAATTCCTGACACAGATTCTCGGCCTCACCTATGTCTCCTAAACTAAGGCCAACCCGACCCCTAGCTAAGATTCATAGCGTCTCCCTTCTGTCAACGCTATGCCGCGGGATATCCCGTGTGTAATTCAGGTACACAAACAACGTCGGAAACAGACCAGAAAATTACATTCACTCGCCCCAAATCCCCACTATCGTAACATATGATCCTATCGGGTTAGAATGCCATCAATATTATTAGTTACAAACACTTACTTGCACTCGAAATGCGGCAGATAACAGAATGTATCCAGACCCACGAAGCTGGCTGCCATGTCATTTTCTTGTCTTCTCCAGTTCGCTGACAAGGTACGAGTCTTAACAAGACAAGGGGTGCACTCCAGAGATTCTACATTTCGGCAAGGAATAGACCATGGGTCTGCTTTTCGGTCATCAATTGCTACGAAGCTGTGGAGGACAAGCAATAGTTGTCACAAGACTCGTACCTTGTCAGCGAACTGGAGAAGACAAGAAAATGACATGGCAGCCAGCTTCGTGGGTCTGGATACATTCTGTTCTCTGCCGCATTTCGAGTGCAAGTAAGTGTTTGTAACTAATAATATTGATGGCATTCTAAACCGATAGGACCATATGTTACGATAGTGGGGATTTGGGGCGAGTGAATGTAATTTTCTGGTCTGTTTCCGACGGTGTTTGTGTACCTGAATTACACACGGGATATCCCGCGGCATAGCGTTGACAGAAGGGAGACGCTATGAATCTTAGCTACCCGACCCCCTGAACTCTCATATATTCCAAATGCTTACATCGGGCTACACATATTGAACCAATGCATTACCATCGGGGAGTATGTCCCCACCCCTGGGACCTCAGGACCAAGTAAATGTTAAAGTTTTGGACTTAGAAAATTTCTGTCCACAGTATCTCGGCTTCAACTATGTCTCCTGAACTAAGACCATCCCAACCCCCCGAACTGTCATCTATTCCAAATGCTTACATCTGGTTACACTTTTTGAACCCATCCACTACCCTCGGGGAGCATGTCTCCACCCCTGGGGCACCGAGCCCCACCCTCCATCTCTTAAACTAAGCTTCGGCCGACCCCATGCCCTGATATAGTATGGGAGCTTAGATCATGCTACACTTATTCGACTTATCCACTACCCTCGGGGAGCATGTCCCCACCCCTGGGATCCCAGGACCAAGTAAATGTTAAAGTTTTGGACTTAGAAAATTCCTGACACAGCTTCTCGGCCTCACCTATGTCTCCTAAACTAAGGCCAACCCGACCCCTAGCTAAGATTCATAGCGTCTCCCTTCTGTCAACGCTATGCCGCGGGATATCCCGTGTGTAATTCAGGTACACAAACAACGTCGGAAACAGACCAGAAAATTACATTCACTCGCCCCAAATCCCCACTATCGTAACATATGATCCTATCGGGTTAGAATGCCATCAATATTATTAGTTACAAACACTTACTTGCACTCGAAATGCGGCAGATAACAGAATGTATCCAGACCCACGAAGCTGGCTGCCATGTCATTTTCTTGTCTTCTCCAGTTCGCTGACAAGGTACGAGTCTTAACAAGACAAGGGGTGCACTCCAGAGATTCTACATTTCGGCAAGGAATAGACCATGGGTCTGCTTTTCGGTCATCAATTGCTACGAAGCTGTGGAGGACAAGCAATAGTTGTCACAAGACTCGTACCTTGTCAGCGAACTGGAGAAGACAAGAAAATGACATGGCAGCCAGCTTCGTGGGTCTGGATACATTCTGTTCTCTGCCGCATTTCGAGTGCAAGTAAGTGTTTGTAACTAATAATATTGATGGCATTCTAAACCGATAGGACCATATGTTACGATAGTGGGGATTTGGGGCGAGTGAATGTAATTTTCTGGTCTGTTTCCGACGGTGTTTGTGTACCTGAATTACACACGGGATATCCCGCGGCATAGCGTTGACAGAAGGGAGACGCTATGAATCTTAGCTACCCGCCCCCCTGAACTCTCATCTATTCCAAATGCTTACATCGGGCTACACATATTGAACCAATGCATTACCATCGGGGAGTATGTCCCCACCCCTGGGACCTCAGGACCAAGTAAATGTTAAAGTTTTGGACTTAGAAAATTTCTGTCCACAGCATCTCGGCTTCAACTATGTCTCCTGAACTAAGACCATCCCAACCCCCCGAACTGTCATCTATTCCAAATGCTTACATCTGGTTACACTTTTTGAACCCATCCACTACCCTCGGGGAGCATGTCTCCACCCCTGGGGCACCGAGCCCCACCCTCCATCTCTTAAACTAAGCTTCGCCCGACCCCATGCCCTGATATAGTATGGGAGCTTAGATCATGCTACACTTATTCGACTTATCCACTACCCTCGGGGAGCATGTCCCCACCCCTGGGGCACCGAGCCCCACCCTCTATCTCTTAAATTAAGCTTCGCCCGACCCCATACCCTGATATAGTATTGGAGCATAGATCATGCTACACTTATTCAACCTATCCACTACCCTCGGGGAGCATGTCCCCACCCCTGGGGTACTGAACCCCACCCTATATCTCTTAAACTAAGCTTCGCCTGACCCCATACCATCATGTATTCAAGTAGCTTACATCATCATACACTTATTCAACCCATCCGACATCTACACTTATTCAACCCATCCACTACCCCCGAGAGCATGTCCTCACCCCCGGGGGCATAGAGCCACATTCTCTATCTCTCATATACCCTCATATATTCTGGGAGCTTACATCATTCTACACTTATTCAATGCATTGCCCGACCCCATACCCTCGTATTTCAAATTGTATATCTCTTATATGTGAAACTAACCTACTATTAGGTATGAGATGTAGTGTACATATACACACACCACAAATGACCTACAATATATACTTTATAGTAATTACTTATAGTAATACATGTAGTTTGATGACATTATTTTGTTTCAGAAGTACAATATTATATATCCCGGCGGGGGAATCCCGCAGTATTGAAGCTCTATCAGTTTTGAATTTCATGTCGCCTTAAATGAAGGACAAAATTCCCTTCAATTTTGCTATCAAATCATTCTATTCCACATCATATGATTTAGCTTAAAGCTTTTACATGAACCATATTTGTGTCCTCACATTTAACTTATTATATTAATTAAAACTGAGCTTGTGGTGTCCCAGTTTTACCAGTGCACATTATTATGTAGCATTACACATGTATGATTGAAAACATTTGTCATTATATTCTTGTATTTGCATACAAATGAGAGGGTTCACCCACAAGGCTGGTGTCCCATTCCATAGTGTAAATGATACCTCTACTCCAACTATTACATTGTTAATAGCTCTGTCAGAACAGGGATTATATAATTCACGTATCATGACACAAAGTTACACCAAGAAGTTCCGTGGTCCAAATTGCGCGGTCAATTGCCCCTAACTATACGCTGTATATGCTTACTTTGAAAAAGAAATGTAATGTTTATTTCAAGTTTTATAATATAGTTTCTTAAATCCAACCTCAACATCACTGATATAGAAACCATATATTTATGTATTGTCTTTTCAAATATGTGCATTGCCAATGATGTGCAACCTCAAATGATGTGCCACCCTAAAGGGCTCGATCTTTTTGCGAAGCTGCATGTTCTTTTAAATGACGAGAAAAATCACAAAAACAATCTCAAAATGCAGCTGATCATATAGTGATGATATGTCGCTTTATATGCCGGAAATCGGCCAGAATGCGTCTACAGCCATCTAGGAGTGCTATGATATTGGAGCCCCCCCCCCCCCAGTTTTGGGGAGCTTCCGCCGCCGCTGTTACCTATTTTTATCCACTACTATTGGTGAGATATAATAGAGGCAAAGTATCTCCATTCGATTTCATATGTCATGATATCAAAACGACAATTTTAGCTAATATAAGTGTACAGTTATCTTGAAATATAAATTCTCCTTTGGTGTGACAGAAAACCACCATTATACATTAGGCCTACAATTAGTATTCCTTCTTGTGCAAGTTGCCCAGTCCACAAAGATCACAAGGCTAAACCTCAGTGTAGAAATTTATATGTAAATTATCTACCCACATAGCCCAGGAATGGCTGTAGTGTCGAATGGCTGTGTAATCGACTAGTTCAGCCTATGGTACTCCTATGCACAATACATCCCATGCATACAACTTCGTATGACATTGTCGAATATCCCACTGCACACGAAATAAAACGGCGGCGAATAGTAATAAACTATACCGCATTTTCCTCTACATTGGTCCTTCTCGCCGCCTGACAACTCTCAACACTTAATAATTCCTCGTTCTTGAGATATCATCTTTCAATCACGCCTTCACCGATGTTTCAGACATATTTTGAATCTCAGCATAACAAAGATAGCGATGCGCGCATGCGTTGGACTGTCATCGAAATCGCCGGAAAAATCACGCATGCGCCCCACCATGCCCACGGCTTGTGTTCAATGACACCGCCATCTCAGGCAAAGTCCATGCAACGGCAATTTACATGACCGACGGTTGAATGGCCGTCAGCTGTTATCCAAATCCCCGAGAATCTTGAACAATTGATGATAACTTAAGGATGAGGGATTACCGAGAGGTTCTAACTTGGAGGGAAGTGACAAAAGACTACAAGGAGAATAACGAGGTACATTGTATTATCACCAGCTACTGTGTTCGTCTATATGCAGCCGTTAAATCTCCGAGTCAAAGTCAAAACTTCGTGGTATGAAATGTAAAGGGGAGCAACTACAGCCGTCTAGGGAGGAACAGCCACGCGGTAGCAAAGGTTCTATAGCTACTACCAACAGAGATAATGGAAACCAATGGGGACAGCGGATAGGTAGCCTGGCTGATTTTTCTTATCATGATTGTGAATGAGCATGGTGCATTTCCAAGACAATGCATGTTTATTCTACCTTGAGCACTGGCTGAGCTGAAGAAGGAATTACAGTGCAGATCAGTTTTAGACGGACGAAGGTGAATTCTTGTTGCACTGGGCCTTGTTAACACAGGGACTCGTAGTTGGTCGGTTATTAATTATGATATTAATATTTATATATATTCTCCTCCTACTCTATAATAAATAGGAGGAGAGTATATATAAATATTAATATCATAATTAATAACCGACCAACTAGGAGTCTCTTAGCTAAGATTCATAGCGTCTCCCTTCCCTCACCGCTATGCCGACGACAAATACATTTCCCTGGTGGTAACTCGAACATCTCCATGGCGCACTTATTATTGCCTTTGCGCCCTATTGGACCTTCATTAACTTGAGAAAATGGGCCGCCATGAATGAAAATACAGAAATGGCAGACTAAAAGGCCCTTCGTCGATCATATATTAATTACAGACGTTAAAATTATCCCGATGGAGCCTCAAAATCACCTGAAATCGAGGGTCAAGAAGATGGGCATTTCCGTCATAACAGACCCCGTGTATACAGGGGATGATGATCACAACATCGATTATGGTATTTTTATTCATGGCGGCCCATTTTCGCAAGTTAATGAAGGTTCAATAGGTCGCAAAGGTAATAATAAGTGCGCCCTGGAGATGTTCGAGTTACCACCAGGGAAATGTATTTGTCGTCGGCATAGCGGTGAGAGAAGGGAGACGCTATGAATCTTAGCTACGAGTCCCTGTGCTTGTTAAGGCCTTTGCGAAGGCATCCACATATCAGTGGTAACAACAACAACAGTATTGCGAAAGAGATAAAGGGGGTATAAAATAGTCAAAATTTGAATGTCAATATAATTATTGGTCATGAAATCCCAAGTAATTAAAGTTTGAAAATTTTGAGAAAAATATTTGTGGTGTAATTATGAAAACATGACGCAAAAGAATTTGCCAAAATATGAAATATCGCTTTCAACTAACAGACGTTCAAAGAATGATGTAAATGTACATGAACATATTAGGTTTGACATGCGCGAATAAAACTCGATTTTTCCGCATCATATGAAGGTGAATACAACTAACATGTATGACCCAAGTGCATTTGAGTTCGCCATTTTGAATTGGAAACGGTGATCTTGTAAACATAGCACAAATGTGGATATTTCTAAGCGTAGAAAGATGGGAAATGCTACATTTTTCGATGATAACAACCTGAGGTCCCTGCAACAATGATTACTCGGTCTGAAAGGTTTCTATTAAACGTAATGTTGCAAGATTTATCATATTTACCAGGACATCACCGCGATTTTTCCTGCACCAACGTAACCGGAAGTGCTAAACATTCCTCCGCAGCGCTCGGGAAGAAGAACACATCATTGGATGTAATATTAAAAGGGAAATAAGCCTGTACTAAATAGTGAAATATTTTATAATGCATAAAACGAAATATTTTGACGTTAGAAGAAAAAGTCTAATGAATTAAATTTTGAACATAGGTGCTGAACTTCTTACTTCCGGCGCAATGGCTCCCACTGTGGTAATTCGCCGGCGGGTCTATTGTTCCTGTATGACAGTTGAAGAAAAATTCAGATTTACGGGTAAATACAATGACGATTTATGAACAACTGAAGAGGATTAGTATTACATGTAATTGTGCACGTTTATATGTCTTCTGATCAACGATCGGACAGGAATAAAATTAGATTCTGTGCTTTTTCCTTGGACTGATTTGGGGTTTGATGGTGGTGTTACGTAAGGTATGTACATTTCAAGACGGTGTACAAAATGCTGCGAGATTTAAACTTACAAGTAAATTATGACATTTAGCACATGGATATTTCATTTTATATTACGAACTAATCTCTATCATGTTATATATGTCAAAAATAGTTGGTTAGTTTTATTCAATTTTGTTGTGGAAAACCACGTGTACATGGTGTATGGTGGGCTGTTGGTGCATGATGTTACACGTGGGGTACTGTTGGAGGAAATTGTGAATCAGTCAATAGTTTTTCGTGATATTATGGATCGCAAACATAGAAGATACAGGAGAAAATTTGGTAGTGCCAGTGGAAGGCCAGTTGGCAGTGGTAATAGTATTACAGGTCATGCCATGCCAACTGAAGAAAATGATGTGGAATCGGTGGGGTCAACTGAGGCTATTCAAGGTCTTACCATCAGACTTCTACTTCCGAGACAGACGAGTAGTAGGGAAAGGGCAAATCTATTAGTATAAACTGTGCAGGGCCATGTTGTAGGTATAGGGAAAATGATGGAGAATAAGGGATATTGTGGCCTAACCGCAAATGCCGGGGTTTTTGTGGCTACAAAATGTGGCTACATTTGTAGCCACATTTTTAAAAATGTGGCTACATTTCTCTATAGAGAGTGTAGCCACATTTTAGGTAATGTCTTTTTTATGATAAATAACAAACTGAAATAGCTCGGCAAACACGAATAGTCTGTAAATGTAGCCACTTTCCATGCAGACGAACTCCCAAGAATAAGAAAAATATCGGTATTTGTCCAGGCCTTGCACTCACCTCGCATTTACCGATTGATATCGGATTTTTCGGAACCCGCAGGCTTGTCGCAGAATTAGTATATGATTATGATAGTATTATATCCTATAACATCGAATTTTTATTGGAAAAAATAACTGTATGGATGGAAACTATTCACGAATATAAATCCATCGCATGCCGATATTTCGTCGCTGTTGTTCCATAAAGCCGCGCCCCTGCAAACGAGGTTAGCGATTGGCTAACCGGTTGGTACAGGCGGGGATTTGGTGAAGCAACTCGGCCAATCACAGCTTGCTTACCAAAGGTCGGGTCGTCTGCATTTCGCCTTTTCGAAGATGGTGGAATATTCTTCGGCGATTTAGACCACGTTTTAGACAAATCCTGAACGATTTATATAATAAATAGTTCCCATCCATACTTGTTTAACTAAACAGTGAACAAGAACAAACTATGTTTCCATCGAGTGCAGTGCACATGCCGAGGTAAGTTCCTGTTTTGAACTGAACGGCCGCGAGTAACTTCACTTTTCTGTGTATACGATGATTTTCGATGTTTGTAAAAAAGGGTTTTAAATCAGTTTGTCGAAGCTTTCAGTAGCTTATTATGACAGTGAAATGTTTCAATTAAATGTGGCTACAGTCTCTATAGAGAAATGTAGCCACAAAATGTGGCTACATTTCTCTCTAGGGATTGAATGTGGCTACAAAATGTGACTACATTTGTAGCCACAAAAACCCCGGCATTTGCGGTTAGGCCCACATTGTTATAGTTATAGTGGGTGAGAAATGGCCGTAATGTTAAAGGTATAGGGAAATGAGGGGGAAATAAGGGATAATGTTACAGGTATAGGGAGGATGAAATGAGGATGGTTGATGGAATGGATGACGTCACATTTAGAGAGTAGTGGAGGGGTCTTGGATTGTATGTTTTGGGCTTGAGGCGGGCCATCCTTGGTCCAATTGGATCATGTGAGGTGTGAAGCATTCCTGAAGATTTGTGTTCTCATTCCTTAACAATACTAAAACACTATGGGTTTTATTGCCCACCATACTTTTTATGCCTGCTTCAAAGTAGTCCGGCAACTTTCACAAATGGCTGCCTTCCCTGCTGTAATTTGGATATATTCAGAAATCTAGTAAATTCTTCTTTACATAGCACAACACTTGACAGCCTGATTTTATTTGCCCATGTCAAAGTTGTTGATTGGAGGAAGATACTTTTGTGTAGTTCAGTATATTTCATAGTCTTCAAAAGTTGTGGTCATGGCAAAAAGTCATCAAAGCAACAGGTGAGATTTTTATTTCCAATTTAGTGTACAAGTTCTTCTTTCAGTGATATCATAAGCTGTGATACTTGGAGAACTTACAGGTTCACCATGGTCACTCTTTTACTCCAATAACTGGCATTCTCCCTCAGTTCACATTTACCACATTTTGGCCACTGTCAAATATGGATGCCATCGCAAAGGCCTTAACTATACAGCACTGTACCCTTCCCTCCGTTTCTTTATTTTAAATTCTCATTCTAACAGTAACAGGGCTAGGATTACCTCTTCAGCAAAACAACTGATTCCTTTTTCGACTAGAATTTCCTTCTTTTTGTTATAATAATTCGCGGTGTCCATGGCATGATGCGTGCATGTACCTGTAACTTGGCTATCCCGTCTCTCTGCTTCTTTTTCGTTTTCTCGTTGAGTGTTGCACGCTACAACAGATTGAACGCTTGCCGATTTATGGGAAAAGTGTGACCTGTCATAGACCGGGAACGCGGACTGCACAATAACTGGCTAAACTAAAACCTCTAGCAAGGATAGGTTTATATAGAGTGAGGCATCTTGGCTTGCCAAGGGCATTTCATGTTCCACTTAACACTACCCGTAGCTCAACGACTTCATTCTCCGTGTATTTCGCCCGATGTCAGCTTCCCCAAGCATCATGTCACATGTCCGCTCTATTTAAACGAGCCTATGAAATTATCCGTATTCAAATATTTGCACCTGGGAATCTCAGACGCCGAGACATGTCGATTTCACTTAAGTGCTCGAGGCGCAAGATTGTGGGAGACCAAACCGAAGTTGTGCGAATTAGCCATTTTATTTCTCACTCTAATGGAGCATGCTTCTTTGTTTTTCTTGAGAAAAATCATATTACACACGGCCTAACATACAACCACCTCGCTGGGGTCTAATAATACCCCAGCCACCAGTCAGATTTTTGGACCGGATTCGGGGCCTTCGCGCACATCGCCGAAAGTGACATCATATACAGTAAAATAGATGTTTGCCGAACATTTCGATTACTTTTCAAGTCTGCATAATACCTCTGTTGACCTAGAGTTAAAAAGAATTATCTGGAGATCATTTTCCCTGTTTATCTGGACAGAGCATATGAAAAGTAGTTCGCCCATGTGCAACACTGAAGGAGTTGTTCGACCGGATTCAAACTGAACCGTGCGTACGTGAGTTTTCCCCTATACGTCATAGCAACGTAGTAAAGATGAACTTCCGCTATTGGAGGCAGGAATGATAAATGCGCTGTGGGGAGGATGCCTAACATATTTGAAAAAATAAAATCGGCGGCAGTTCACAGGAAAATGATATGATTTTTATTCTGTGATGGGGGCACTTCGAGGGGTTGTGCCATGTTACACTTGAAAATTTCTAAATATTCTGCCCGGCATTCCAATGATCTGAACGCGTACATTAAAATGGTATAAAACTGAAGTATCTGAGCGAAAATGACAAGCCAAATGGCTTATAACAAGTCAGCAGAGCGTATCATACATCATAGTATATTTTTGCTCTATACAAGACATTGCATGTAGGTTGCAGTCCACAGTAGACTCCTCGTTGCTGGAAATAGGCCCTTGGTATAGTAGCCCTTCCTCTTTCTTAGTTGCCAACCCCTTCCCCCAGAAAACCCCTACAAAAGTATATATTTTCTTGATGGGAATGCTCATACCATCAAGTCAACATATAAGCCAGTTATGCAAATTTTACCCGGGATCAATTTTTTCGCTGGGGACGTACACCCAAAATACGCCATATTTCGTTTATTTTCTGGAGAAATCTGGACAATCGATTTCATTGAGATTTCTCCCTAGTGTTCCCCGTCTCGAGGTGAGATAAAAAGGCCATTCAAAATATGGGGTCGACCATGCCGATTTTTGTCACATATTCCATATGTAACATAACCCTATTGTCAAACACATGAAAAAAGTGCTAAAGTAAGGCTGACGAAGGTTGACTTCGCGGACCGACCCGCCATATAGCTCAACCGAGCCACCCATCCGCTTATGTCGTTTTGAAGGAATTATAAATACTGGTTACCAAAAAGGGAAGGATAATTATCATGTGGCCAGACCCGGCTGCTGTGCTGTATTGAAATTTCCAAAGGGAGGGGACAAATAATCCGAAACTATGGGCCCATATTCTTCCCTATGTACATAAACGACTTAAAGACAGCTACCGACGTATTTAAAATTATTCTCTTCGCTGTAGTACCGTATATTCCTCAAAACATCTTGCTGACACTATTAAAGTCATTTCTGAGAAATTAATTAAAATACATAACTGGTTCTGTTGCAACCACTTATCACTGAATAAAAAGAAAACAAAGTCCACGTATATTATCATTAAACCAAATACCCGAAAGCGATCAATCGATGTCGAATTAGCTATTTCTGGACATCAAATCGAACGTGTCAATAATTTCAAGTTTTTGGGCGTCTTTTTTAAAGAGGAACTAAACTGGAAATCACACAAGTAGTAAAGGCGTCCTGATGGAAGTGGACCAATCAGAATCGAGAACGAAAGTAGGTCAAGTATGACGCGTTTGACGTCATTCTGTGACGTAATTAGAGCGTGGTTGTAAGAAACCGGAAAAACCGGTTTTAAGAAACCGGTTAAACCGGTTTAACCGGTCCTAAGAAACCGTAAAAACCGGTTTTATGACGTAATTAGGGCGTGGTTGTAAGAAACCGGAAAAACCGGTTTTAAGAAACCGGTAAAACCGGTTTAACCGGTCGTAAGAAACCGGAAAAACCGGTTTTGTGACGTAATTAGGGCGTGGTCGTAAGAAACCGGAAAAACCGGTTTTAAGAAACCGGTTAAACCGGTTTAACTGGTCGTAAGAAACCGGAAAAACCGGTTTTGTGACGTAATTAGGGCGTGGTTGTAAGAAACCGGAAAAACCGGTTTTAAGAAACCGGTTAAACCGGTTTAACCGGTCGTAAGAAACCGGAAAAACCGGTTTTGTGACGTAATTAGGGCGTGGTCGTAAGAAACCGGAAAAACCGGTTTTAAGAAACCGGTGGTTTAACGGTCGTAAGAAACCGGAAAAACCGGTTTTGTGACGTAATTAGGGCGTGGTTGTAAGAAACCGGAAAAACCGGTTTTAAGAAACCGGTTAAACCGGTTTAACCGGTCGTAAGAAACCGGAAAAACCGGTTTTGTGACGTAATTAGGGCGTGGTCGTAAGAAACCGGAAAAACCGGTTTTAAGAAACCGGTAAAACCGGTTTAACTTGTCGTAAGAAACCGGAAAAACCGGTTTTGTGACGTAATTAGGGCGTGGTTGTAAGAAACCGGTAAAACCGGTTTAACCGGTCGTAAGAAACCGGTTATACCGGTTTTGTGACGTAATTAGGGCGTGGTCGTAAGAAACCGGAAAAACCGGTTTAACCTGACAAACCGGTTTAAACGGTCGTAAGAAACCGGTAAAACCGGTTTAAGCCCCTTTGTTAGCAGCCCCTTTGTTAGCTAACAATAAAAACATCACGTGACCCTTTGACGGTTAATAGGATAAAAGGAGAGAGTTTTCGAGTTCAGTCGTCACATGCATCTGGCGCATGAAGGTGCGTTTTTACGTATTTGGTCGATCTCCTGTCTCGGTATACAATGGATGACGAGAAAACATTTGACGAAGGTAAGTTCGCATTATTAATCATTCCTTTGAGCACAAACGGTTCGTTTCTTAAAAGAAGATCTTTCATATATTCTAGACTGACGCAATACAATGTATTGTAGGCAAACTTAAACCTGTATCGCCGTATATCGGGTTAACGGGGGGAAAACGGTCAACTCTCTCATTACCTCAATTATTTAAGAACTCTAAAATATTAAAAGGGATAGGAGATTAAAAGCTACAAGTTAAATCATGTCTTATTCCCAAGCGCCATGCACCGTTCACGATTGAGATAACTATAATATGAAATTAGAATTGTATGACCAGTTATTTCATTTACAGATGCTTTCTTCGATGCACTACAAGATCTAAGCTTACCGTCATCTCCCACCGCTAGTTTTAGGTATGTAATTATTTACATTTTCAATTTATTATCTTTAGATCCTTGTTATTCGTTATGTTTTATCTCTTATTCGTACTTAAAACAGTTTAGTTCAAAGGGTTTATCTTAAAAGATATCAAGAAATAATCCTAGATATTAGCTCGGTGAATAAGACGTCGACCTCAGGATCGATCAATCAGGGGTTCAAATCCTGGTCGAGAAAACTTTTTTCTTCTTATGTTTTAATTTTTTTTTTCTGCTTAAGATTATCCTCAGATATTTATTAAGCGGTTCTGATAATTTTCATCAGCCTGGGGGTTCATACCCTACCCCGATCCGATTTTTTTTTTTTCTCCTTTTGAAAAAATTATTTATGAATATTTTTCAAGTTCAGTTGTTGTGTTTTGGCTCAGCCTAGTTGGATTAACCTCTTTCATTTATCTATGCAGTTTCAGCTTAACGGAGGACGAACTCGTTGCTGATTTAGCTAGGCAATGGGAACGCGTACACGAGGAAGCGAGAACTAGAAGGTAAAGTATTAAAGTTAATTAATATGCGAAAGAATAACTAAAAGGTATTATTACTTAGTTTTTGTTTTAATTCTTTTTATAAAGCGCGAATGAAATATGTTCTTTATTGAAACTAATTTTTTATTACAGTTCAACCCCTAAGACTAAGGGGAAAAAAGGGAAGACCAAAGGGAAATCAAAAAGAAAGTCTGCGACGAAACACGTGGGAGATCAATATGAGAGCGCTGCTGGTACACCGAAGAAAAGACGTATCAGCAGCAATGAAAAACCACTGACGTCGGCCGTTGATAGTCCGAGCTTCATCATGATTTCCGATGATGAAGACTTCGCCGAAACAACGTCGGAAAGGTATTGTTACTTAGTTTTTTTGTTTTTAATATTTTCGTAAATGCGCGGAATAAAATAAGATCTTATTAAGTTCTAATTAAAACTATTTTCCCTTACAGTGCACCCCGTAAGACAACGTCAAAGGGGGAAAAAGTAATCACAAAGGGGCGACCCGTAGAAAAGACTACGTACGACCACTGTGGGCATGCGCACGCATCTACTTCGGATTGTACATGCCGTACGCTAGAGGCCACACCTTCGGCTTCATCATTCACTACGCCTGTTGTTCAGCGTGGTGGGGGGAACGACAGAGTTAATCCGGCCGAAGGGTCTAGTGGGTATACGGTGAAGGAAAACAAACGTGTATTCCGTAAAAAATACAATACGGAAGAAATTATTTTCGGTGTAAAGTTAGATGAAAGTGTCATAAACACGAGTTGGCGGTCAAATATTGGCCTATTAAGTAGAGCTTTGCAAGACGTTCTCGATAAGGCCGTAACACGCTTAGACGATCACGATCTCGTAAGGGTTTACGTGTTCCAAAGGGGTATGACCACGCCTATTGTACTTAGTCTCAGAAGGCGTGATGAAGTAGATGTTCAAACATTAATGGATTTGATCGAAAGTATGCTTCAGTCCAACGAAGAGTTACTGTTGAACTCTTCATTCGAAATTCACGTCGGTACGGTTAAACTGTTAGTGGGAGGGAAGGGGGCTCCCATAACCAATATTTACCACGACAAACTCAGGAAACGTTCCATAGTGAATATAAAGAACAAAGATTCTATGTGCGCCGCGAGAGCAATCGTCGTTGCGAAAGCCTATCTCGAGAACGATCCGGAAAAGAAAAGAATTACGTATTCTAACGCAGCCTTACAAACTCGGTTGGCGAGAGAGTTGTGTGAAAAAGCGGATGTTGATCCCGAACACACGTGCGGACTGCCCGATATGATTAAATTTGAAAACGCTTTGAATATTCAGATAGTGGTTGTCAGCGCAGACGCGTGTCACGACATAGTGTACAAGGGGGAAGTAAGAGCGAAAAAGATATATCTATATCATAATAATTGCCATTTTGACGTCATCACAAAGATGAACGCATTTTATGCGCGTTCGTATTATTGCGCCGAGTGTTACAAATGTCACGACAAAAAACGACATAAATGCGAATTGACGTGCGACGTTTGTTACGCTAAAGGGTGTGTGGAAAACGCCAAACGATCGTGTATGACTTGCCATCGTACTTTCCGAAGTGAAGCGTGTTTCAATAGGCATAAAGTACAAACGCTTGATAGGGTGAAAAAAGACAAAAAAAATCCTTCCCTATGCGAACGGTATTGGCAGTGTACGCGCTGCAAGAAACTCGTAGAAACGTGTAGACGCGATCCTGACGAGCACGATTGTGACGAATCCTATTGCAGGACCTGTAGCGTATACCATACAGGAGATCATCGTTGCTTTATAGAGTCACTAGACGCTAAGTCGCCTAGTGAGAAACTCATTTTCTTCGATTTTGAATGTAGTCAGATCGGAGACGTACATCAACCCAACTTTTGCGTAGCCCAGAAGGTTTGCCACGACTGTATCGATTACGATGACATTAACAAACCGTGCTCCACGTGTAAAGTAAGGCAAATTGTTTTTCAAGGGGAGGCAACTGCGAACGACTTTTGTGAATGGTTATTCAGGCCAGTACACAAGGGGTATAGAGTTGTAGCCCATAACGCAAAGAGTTACGACGTGTATTGGTTATTGAAATACTTGATCGATAACGCCACCATTCCCGATACCATTTATAGCGGAAGCAAAATCATGAGTATACATTTGAAGAGCCTCAATATCAAGGTGATCGACTCTTTGAATATGATTCCATGCAGGTTGGCCGATTTCCCAAAAACCTTCGGTATTAACGAACTTCGGAAAGGTTGGTTCCCTCATTACTTCAACGTCCCCGAAAACCAGGACTATATCGGCCCATTTCCCGATACTTCGTTTTACGGAGTTGACAGTATGTCTACAAAAGACAAACAGAATTTTCTTGAGTGGCACGCGGAACAGTTGTCGAATGAGAGGGTCTTCGACTTTAGAAAGGAAATGTACGCCTACTGCGCCTCGGATACCGATATTTTGAGAAAATGTTGCATCAAATTCAGAAACCTGATTTTAGAGCTGACAAAATCACCCCCCACCGCGATAGACGAAGAAGAGCCAGTCGGTGTTGATGCTTTCAATTACATTACAATAGCCAGTTTGTGCTTCGGTATTTACAGGCATTTGTTCCTAGAAAGCGATACCGTAGCTAGAATTCCGAGCGAGGGTATTGTCGAAAGAGACCAATATTCACATGTTTCCATCCAGTGGTTGGAATGGATTATGGCTACGAACGAAGGCCAATCATTGTTCATTCAACACGCTCTCAATGACGGGGAGAAACGTATTGGGCGTTATAAACTAGACGGATTCGACAGAGACAACGGCGTTGTGTACGAATATCACTCGTGCTATTATCACGGTTGTTTAGTCTGCTATCGCTCGGACTCTATGAACACGAAAACGGGCACGTCTATGCAAAACCTCTACGATAAAACTATGAGAAAGAAAAAGTATCTCGAGACGTTAGGACTACGGTATGTATGCAAATGGGATCACGAATTTCGCCGTGAAATAACGCAGAATCCCGAGCTTCAAACCTTCATTTCACGACTCGATGTTCAACCGAGGTTGGACCCACGTGACTCGTTTTATGGGGGACGGACAAACGCGTCAAAATTGTATCACACAGTGAATGAAGGAGAGCGAATAATGTACGTGGACTTTACGTCGCTCTATCCGTACGTGAACAAGAATGGGGTGTACCCAATGGGATACCCCAATATCATCACGAAAGATTTCAACGATGATCTCAACGCGTACACAGGTTTCATAAAATGTAAGGTCCTTCCACCGAGAAAGCTGTACCATCCAGTTTTACCTTACAAATCTCAAAACGGTAGACTTATGTTCGCTTTATGTCGCACCTGTTGTCAAAATTTTACACCCGAGTGTAACCATACTGACGAAGAGCGTAGCTTTACAGGGACGTGGGTTTCGCTCGAAATACAGAGAGCGATTGAAAAAGGGTATCGCGTCGTCAAAGTGTACGAAGTTTACGATTTCCCCCAGACTGCGATGTATGACGGTACCAACCCCGAAAGCGGGTTATTCACTTCCTACATTAACACTTTCTTGCGTATAAAACAGGAAGCTTCTGGGTGGCCCGAATGGGTGAAAACCGAAAAGGACGAAGACGATTATATCGAACAATACAGAGTACACGAGGGTATCGACTTGAACAAATCAAACATAAAACGGAACCCTGGGTTAAGAGCAGTTGCCAAATTATGCCTGAACAGTTTTTGGGGTAAATTCGGTCAACGAAATGGGTTGAGACAATCGACGTTCGTTAGGTCACCCGAAAAATTCTACGCCCTTTTGAACGATCATGAAAAAGACGTCAAAGACTTCCACGACGTCAATGAAAACGTCGTACTTATGGAATGGGAACACAAAAGTGAACACGTGGCCACAGGGGCGTCTTCGAACGTCTATATCGCAGCGTTTACAACAGCTCAAGCGAGACTGAAACTTTACGATGTTCTCGACCAACTCGATCGTCGAGTTTTATACTACGATACTGATTCGGTGATTTTTTCCACGGTAGAGGGAGACGTAAATCCCGTGATAGGAGATTTTTTGGGTGACCTCACGAACGAACTAGATGGTGACGATTACATAACCACATTCGCGTCAGGTGGCCCGAAGAACTATTGTTACAAAACAAAGAAAGGCGTGACCGTATGCAAAGTGCGAGGCTTTACGTTAAATGACAAAAATAGCCAACTGATCAACTACGATACCGTAGTTGACATGGTCAGAAATTTAACGCATACATGTTTGTGTGGAAAACACATTTACGAGTGTTCAAAATGTGGTCGGTACGATAAAGTCACGGTATACAACGAGAAGAAAATTTGTCGTAACAAGAGTAGAATAGAGATTTTCAATAGAGAGGAGAAGAAAGACTATCGCCTGGTATACACTAAGCGTGTAATTCAGCCCGATTTGGACACTCTACCTTACGGATTCTAAGTCGTCTAAGGGGAACTTATTGTATTTAACCCGACTTTTGGCCTAATATTACAACGTAATAGATGTAGGAATACTTATATAGCTAAACACGTTGTACTATTATTATTATTATTATTATTAGTATTATTATTATTATAATTATTATTACTGTATTACTATTTGAGTGAGTTGATCTCATCTACATGTATGTATATAAACCTATGTGTACCCTCGCTCAGTGCTTTAGCCACTCTCTGAGGATGAAGACAGTTGTCTTTGAAAGCTAAGAGAATACACTATGTATCGTATTGCAGTAGCCTCTTTATTTATTTTGAGTTTATTACTGTATTGTTATGTATATTCTTATTGTGGAAAAAAAAAACAAAAAAAACAAAACTGAACACTTATCATAGAATGATAACCGTTGCATTTGACCGGTGTCAGTCAGTGATAAGACTTTTGTTTTTTAAACGTACTACGCTGAGAGCGAGAAGGAAAGAAAAGAAGACGAGAATACGGTAAATACATTTTTAATAGTATTTATTCATTAGCAAATAATACAATACAACTTTACTAAACAAACCCTTAGCTATAACAATATTACTCTTCATCGTGATCTGTCTCAGGTCTGTACACGATTTCAGAGGTCCTTAACCGAAGGTCGTCTAACACCCGCTCACGGCAAGAGAGATGATCTGTCTGGGGTTGTACATCCAAAAACCGTGAACGAGGCTCTGAAGTGAAGCCTTTCCAGGTTAGTTCACCTTCCTACATGTACATATTACGTAACAATTCTAAATCTACTATTGGTAAATCTCTAATATCGTAGTGTTTAGCGATAAAATCATGTACTAAAACATCGTTATTTTGTAGATTGTGAGTGAACATATTTACGATAGTTGACAATGATAATCCACGGCATCTATGCAGTATATAAAAGATACAAAATTGACCGCAAACACTTGAGAAAGACCCCTGGATCCTCTTATTATTATATATCCATGATTTTGAATTTTCTCGTAGAAATGTCACGAATTCTGCGTATATCGGAGGAATGGCGTACGAATCGAAATACTCGGCATTTCCATCTTCGTCTATGTACAAGGCTACCCAATGCTGACCTTCCAAGTAATGAGGATCCGTGTTGCAAACGTAGGCACGTTTTTCACCTTTTTTCTCCGTTTAAGAGGTAATGTGTCTCTAGAATACACTCCTTTGAAAATATGTTTTGTATACGAATCAGACTTCAAGATGTTTTCTATCTGTTTTGCGTCCATTATGCGGCATAGTCAAACATTACGTTGCGCGACCTGTCTATTAAGATCAAGTTATCGAACTCTGCGTAGCATATGACGTTGATGGTATTCGGTAGCGCTTGTGAGAACCTCATTTCAAGTCTCATGTTTCCCTGTTTGATTAAATTGAAATGGTCACCATCGGACAAGTCGGGGGTCAGATCAAAACTGAACAAGGTGTACCCCGCGCTGAAATCTGTTCTCGATATGTCATTACCTTCGTCTTTGTAGTGTTGCCCCGTGCTAGTGTACAATCCTAAGTACGATCTCATAAAACTCTGTCTCTCAAAATTTGGTTGCAGTGGTTTAGCCGGCACTTGTCGTCCGTCCACGTATAGGGCAAAAAAGTTAATGCCGTAGTGTTTCATATTGAACGGGCTTTTATTATACACGCCATTATACGCATCGGTGTCTACACACCCCACCACAATACGCTTTGGCAATTGGCCCAGAAACAGGTTCTCCTGATTTACGGACATGTTACCCCTAGGAACTGAAAATACCTTCATGGCCACCCTCCTGACAGGATATTTGCAGCTACCTTTCTGTAACGCGGCGGTGTGAGCTAGCATTACTGAAGGGTTCAGTTTCACTTTACGCACGAACAGAGACACAGAGCTTAGAGTGATCTTATAGTCCGGATTCACCTCGCTCGTCATCAGAGCGAATTCGTCTTTACTTCGTATAAGTTTTATTTTTACGTTTACGCCGTTGAGGAGATATCTACTCTGAAAGCATAAGTCGAGGTGGAGTTTACCCATTAGATCCACCACACGACTAGCCGAAGTGAGTCGCTTTCGTGCGGTAAACCCCTGATTATCACCCCCAGTCTCCATGTGCCCAGCGGTGTCCTTGAACCATAGTACCGATGTCAGCTGAGATTGCTTGGCTTCCCGTCCGTAACTCAACAGAGTTTCCAGGTATGAACGGTAGGGATATGTATTAGTACTGGAGGATATCAATGTCTCGTTTAAACTGAAATCCACTTGACTGAAAAGCGAGTGCAACCAGTTGTTAACGGGTCCCACGTTATCAGCCATGTCCACATTTGTGTCATCGCCCTTAACGATCCTCGCTCTGACGTAAATAAGCGTATTCGCTAAATCGATATAGTCATCGCCCGAACCGTTAATGGCGAACTCTATAGGACCATTGGACGTTAATGTCGCCACGGGGTGATGCTCTACCCATTGACCTTCTTGTACACTGGTTTGTGTAGGTGGCACCGAAAACAAGTCCAATTCGCTGTTCGCGCACTCGCATGACAATGGGTGTACTAACGCCATATGTAATTATTATATCGTTCACTGAAATATATCCCCTTTGATGCGCCCACTCGTCTTAACGGTTCTCCGACTGGACTTCTTCCTCTTTGTCCCTCTTTTTATAGGCATAGAGTTAGACGAAGGCGGTACTCCGAATAACTGTTGGTCGGCTTGACGTATCAGCTTCGCGCCAGCCTGTTTAGTTCTATTTACAGCGGATTGCTTCACGTTGTGTCCCGACAGTACATCCCCCGCAATTTCTAGTCCCGTTTCAACGGCACGTTTACCTATGGATTTAGCACCGCGGGAAAGTAGTGGAAGCATGGTTTTAAAGATTCCTCCGAGTATGTTTCCTATCCCATGCCCCCTCTGCACTGCCGCCCCCGAAAATACGGGTAGTCCGTGCCCGACCTGAGTCGTGTAGTAATCGGCGTATGCTTTAGCATTACAATGATACGGCGTTCTCATGTTCATATGAAATTTGGCGAACGTTTCTGTCTAAAGTGTAGCGTCGCAACCACTTTACCCGAGCCGAATGGTACTCTGGATCCGGTGTCATCCCTTATATCTATTTCCACAGTAGAGAAGTTTTTCTTTTGTAGGGGAAAATATTTCACATGGTCGTATGACTGCGTAACGTATTCATCGTGATTTCCGGTAACTGGTACAATACGTAACAGAGGTACAAGACTATCGCCTACTATATGCGATTCTACGATGTCGCAATAGACGTACAAAGAAGTTAGTTGCATGTTTAAATGTCCTTTTCTATTACTTGTGTGAGTACCTATCCCATACTTATTATGATTAAATCCCAAAATTTCTTGTAAACGAGGGCTCAGTGTAACTGTAACACCATTGTCCACACCTAATTTTGTTCGCTTAGTATGTTCGTTGAAATTGATTCTCACGCGCTTTCTGAAAGTCTGTAACTTTTTGTCCTTCAGATTGTCCAGTTCACGGATCACATCTTCGACTCGGGGGTAATAGCCCGCGTCTAAAATACACGTATAGTTTATATCATCCACCAACTGAATTTTCATGAACACAGAATCCCGTTGTACATTGAGAAACGCATTCGAGTAATGTAATTCTACTAACCCTACCTCCCATTCACCGTGGAGGTCGAGAGCCTGAGGAAGCTGAGTGGTATAATGGGTCAATGTATTGTCGGGGAAATACTCCATAGAACTATTACTGGGTAAGGTAACGTAAAACATGTTTACCGTTTTAACGATAAGTTTAAAGTGAAGAACGAGTAGTGCCCTTTTCACCTTATAAAGAACTCCATCTAGCTCTTTTCGGACCAGCACGGCGCGTTTCAGACCTCGCCCTTGCCCGACTTCGTTCAGGGGGTGCCTGCGGGGCGGCTATGCCCGGTGCAGCTTGCATAAAATTCCATCGACGAGGATTACCTATTAATCCTTGGGGTACATTCGTTTCTCTCAACCCTCTCGCAAACATTTCCCATCCTTGAGGATTAAAACGTCGTCGCTCTCGTAGTATATCGTTGATGAGATCAGAAATGTGAGTGTTTGCTATTACCCTATCTTTGTACACGAGCTCACCCTGATCGGACCATTTCATATTTGGGCTCGCCTTGATACGGTTAAGTAAAAGACGCGTTTTTTTCTGCATCGACTCGGGTACACTCTGTATAACTTCTTGTTCTATCAAATCTTCATCCTCGTGGTGTATTACGGGAGTGGTTTGAAGCGGCTGTCCTTGCGTTGATTCCCCCTGTACGACCTTAACCTTTAAAGGGCGTCGATCGTTGAAATATTTATTCTGAAACGTTAAATATCTTTGCAAGACTTGATTATATAGAGAAATTTTATCTCCTTCGGATAAATCCCTCCGTTGTAATACGCTCTCCATTTCACGATCCAAAGTTTGCATCACCGTAGCTGAACTGTCAGTGGGACCTTGTTGATTTTGTGACAGAGATTGCAACGTGCGTTCATCTATCAATGCCATCTTTTTAAACGGTTCCATTAGCTACCACCAAATATACCGGAAACTAATGGTCCTAACACTGACGCAAGTGGAGCCAGTAAAGCTCCTAGGAATCCTCCTTTTTGTAGTATCGCTCTTTTTTTACCCTGAGGTGTACTTTTCTTAGCTAACTGTCGGAGCACGTTCTTATGTCGAGATAATTTTGCTTTCTGAGGAGATGATAAGTGTACATTGCCTTTTAAGACATTAAGCGCGCATTCGCAGAGACAGTCTAGCAATTCTTTGTCCGCACCCCTGATTATAATTTTACACAATTTTGGATTGGCTTTTGATAGTACTTTAACGGCAAGAGCGTTCCTCCTTAGTCTTGCAGATATGACGGCCGATATTAAACTGAACACGTTTCGACGTTACACAAGTCTTTTATCTTCTCATATATACGTATTGAATTTCACCCGGGAATATACGTGTACGCAATCTCATATGTTCGGCTGTATCCTGTCTCAAGTCGATAAAAAGATATCCGTAAGGTTCTGAAACAGCGCTGATGTACACTCTGTGCAAGAAGACTGTATTTCCCGGATACATTTGTTTGGCCAAATGCGAAATTTGAGATGCATCTCTCGGGTTTTTGAACACGATCATATAATGGCAGTTCAAACTTATAGTTCGATGCTCTTTGTTTTTACTAAAGAGATTCTGAGTTATGTAAATAACGCTAGCATTACGATGATGGCTGCCTTTAGTGAATAATTGACTGACTCTGTTATCGATCTCGCTCATAAGGTCATCAATTATTATCAGTTTTCTGTTTTCAGAGTTCAGTTCAGACAGTCCGCTCAATCCATCGTGAAAATCTATGTTCGGAAAATCTAAAAAAATAGGTTGCCATTCTCCATAACACCATATTATCTTTTCAGGCGGCTTATCGACGAGTTGGGAGACGCTACGAATTAAACGAATGACGAATTGAGTCTTTCCACTCCCCGTTGGACCTGATATCATACACGTGAAAGGATGTTTCATTCGTGTATCCATCGTGGACTGTTCGACGGTAGACTAAGTAGTCTGTAGGTAAGCATCTTCGTTTTATAATAATTTCGTATCCGTAACGCCGTTTCTGTACTGACTCGTATACACACATCATCTGTAAATTTAAGTAATACTAACGAGCGTGCCCTGCTCGTTTTTCCATCGATGAATAGTTCGCTGACTATTGTTTTATACGCCTTTAGCGTATGTACGCAGTCCACCATATCATACCATTCTTTGAAACCATCATCGGACTTATTATTAAAATACGATGACAAGAGTAATAACGCAGAAATGATCATACTTATACGTTCCGTCTTTGTTCTTTATACCTTAGAGCCACAACTGCTTTACCGATGTCTGTCACCCGTCGGATAAATTTCTCCCACTGCTTCAGATTAAACCATATGCCTCGTATAGTAGGTCGTCCGTTCAGGTAGTGACGAATATCAATCCTGATGGCGGACTTATATACGCATACAGTTACTCCGATTCGACGATCAATAAATATAGGCGTGGCCATACGACATGTATGATTGGTTGATTCAACAGTCGTCACTTTGGTCGTATTATTATTATTATTAATACTTTCGCATAATATACTACGCGTTTGCAGTACTATAATAGGAACGCAAAAGCATAATAGCAGGAGGAGCGTTATAGCGCCTATACACGATTGTCTCTTGTTATCCGCACTCATCTTCCACTGTCTTAATCGATCCATGATATTGAGCATAATGCGATCAAGTGTACGAACTTCCCTTATTTAATGTTTTTCATCTGATCACGTGACACCCATGAGTTAAAGGATTTAGGCCAACCTTTCCACTTTACGAAATATTGGGTTTTTCCCCTGTAGGTTTTTCTTTTCAAGATCTTCTCGATTTGATAATACGCATCTTTTGTCTTCTTTACTTTTTGTAGTTCGTGGGCGTAGAACGTTCCTTTCAACTCCTCTCCATTCATATCGCGTACTTTGTACACGGAAGGAGAACGAGGTAGCCTATGCGTTATTACGAAAATTTCATCCGTCCAGTTGGGAAGATATCCTTTTTCGAACGTTCTTTTTATCTTGCTTATACGAACACGTTCGCCGATACCGAACCTATATCGGGGGGTGGCCTGTACATGCAGTTTAGTATCTCCGTATAAATTATTTCTGACTTGTATTTCTTTCGTTTCATCGACGTCTTCAGGGGCCATCTTGATACTACGATGGTACGCGGCGTTATAGCCGTCTACTAATTCATCTAAAATGTCGATGTACCGTTTTGTATTTTTAGCCGTGAAGTAGCGATACATACGGTTCTTCAGTGTCCTGTTAAAACGTTCTACGACGCTGGCCTTGGTTTCGTTATACGTATGAAAGAAATAAATTTCATTTTTCCTGAGGTAACTCTGCACTTTACGGTTAAGGAATTCTTTTCCTTCATCCGTTTGTAGATAAACCGGTTTCCTACCCCCTCTCGCTATTCGGAGTAAGGCTTTGACTATATTGTCACCCGTTTTAACTTTCACGGGGATAGCCCACGCGAATTTAGACAAAACATCTATACAAGTAAGAATGAAATTGCTATTCCTGTTCTGTTTCGAAAGAGAAGACATATCTACCAAGTCTGCTTGCCATAAACCGTCTATTTTATCGACGAACACTCTGTTCCTCTTAAAATTCTTCCTAGAGGGTTTATGTAAAGTGTACGCATCTTGCCGACTCAACCAATCCTGTATACGCGTCAATGGTATCGTGTGGCCAGCCTCTTTTGCCGCTCTATGTAATGCACGAACCCCCGCATACCCCGATCGACTGGACGGTGTGTAGTACAATTTACGTAAAATACGATTGAGCTTTACAGAGTTCATGACCGTACGGTTAAGCGGTGAAGCAATAAATGACGCATCATTAACTACGAAACGTATATAAATAATAATTGAACAACACAACACATTGTATAAGTTATCATACGTATATTGAAGTGTAGAGAGAAGAGATGGGGTGTACATGTATAGGGATTATCGTCGATAAAACGAACATACAAAAATTAGTAATAGTCAAGAGTTCATTGCTCAAACCGTTTGTTCTTAGAGCTAATTCATGGATTTCGTTTTAATAGTGTCCAGGAGATCTCGTTTCCACTCGTCAGTCTTTAGTTCAGTGTTACGCCAGTCTTCGCGCTGATACTTCATCAGGTACAAGGGATGTACATTCACTGCCGTCTGACCTTGGATGATGGCTTCAAAGTTTTTCATGACCGCCTTTTCATCAATACGTTGTAGAGCTTCCTCGAAGTGCACGTCGGCCATTTCGTCAGGGTCGTTCATCATGCAGTCGTGGTGTTTCTGAGAAGGGTCATCTATTTTACATCCTGCGCAGCGTTCCCTCGTTATCTCTCCGATCATGGGTGAGATCTCTTCTATGTACGCCTTCTTTATAGCGTGCTGCAGAAATTGTTTCCGGCGGTTGACCATACGTATGGGGCGACGATTGACCATGTCGTCGTCGAAAGCTCCTGCTTTACAGACTTGAATAGTAGACATCATTTCTTTCAACTCGCAGTCGATGTCTTGAGTTTTGGCTTTCAGAGCACTCCACAAGACAGAGTTCAGGCTGATGCCCTCCTTTGTCGGGTAGACTTTCTTCTTGTCGTAATCGCATTTTCTCCACCTCCTTAGATGTACATGTGATTTACCTTGATACACGTTGTGACTGAGATAAACGTCATCGTCTAAGTACAGCGGTTCAGGCGTCTGCTTATTACGGTTAATGAAGACATCTATCGTAGACTCGTAGAACTTTAGATTGTCCCAAGCTTTAGTGGTCATCGTGATACACTTCACGAAGGCAGAGTCCGCCACATCTCCGTGACTGATAATACGTAGTCGTGCAGCCCCATTCTCGCCTAATATTTCCGCACACACGTTGTAAGCCAGAGGAATCATGGTTTGCTGCGGGGAAACGTATACACAAGTGAGCTCGTCGAGAAGTGAATGATAACTGAGACCAAAAACGCTCTCCTTTTATCCTAATAGCCGTCTAAGGGTCACGTGATGTTTTCATTGTTAGTTAACAAAGGAACAGCTAAAAATAGACATTACTGCTAAAAATAGACACCATACCGCCCTATTTAAACCGGTTAAACCGGTTTTTCCGGTTTCTTACGACCACGCCCTAATTACGTCACAAAACCGGTTTTTCCGGTTTCTTACGACCAGTTAAACCGGTTTTTCCGGTTTCTTACGACCACGCCCTAATTACGTCACAAAACCGGTTTTTCCGGTTTCTTACGACCAGTTAAACCGGTTTTACCGGTTTCTTAAAACCGGTTTTTCCGGTTTCTTACAACCACGCCCTAATTACGTCACAAAACCGGTTTTTCCGGTTTCTTACGACCAGTTAAACCGGTTTTACCGGTTTCTTAAAACCGGTTTTTCCGGTTTCTTACAACCACGCCCTAATTACGTCATAAAACCGGTTTTTCCGGTTTCTTAGGACCGGTTAAACCGGTTTAACCGGTTTCTTAAAACCGGTTTTTCCGGTTTCTTACAACCGCGCTCTAATTACGTCACAGAATGACGTCAAACGCGTCATACTTGACCTACTTTCGTTCTCGATTCTGATTGGTCCACTTCCATCAGGACGCCTTTACTACTCACACATAAATTATATCTGTAATAAAATTTTTCGAAATTTCGGAATCATTAATTACATAAAAAAATTCAATAAATAAGAAAACATTATACATTCTATACTATTCATTGATATTCCCTTACTTGTTGAATACATATATCACTCATTTGAATCCGCTAATCATGTTGCAGAAACGAGTGAAACTTTATCTAAAAAGTTAGACCATACCTTACCATTATTTTTTAACCCTATCTGGCCCTGGCCAAATCCCCCCCCCCTTTCTAATTATTTTTCTTACCCCTTGTGCATGTTGTGCTAGGAGGCTGAATCTTACCACACCATACCCTTGGGTCGAGCTCTACCTCAAAATGTACAAAAATCCAAGATGGCCACTTTGATGACGTCACAGTGACGGCAAAAAAACCCGGCATTTTTTTATCGATTTTTCGGTCGGATTTTTCGTGGAAAAGCAGAAATTTTTAAGAAATATGCCAAAAACATCACTTTTCTGATACGGTACCCCATTTCGCCGCCATCTTGAATTTACCCATGATCCTCAGATCGGGGGTTATGCAAATGGGATCAGAATGACCCCCAATAAACTATAAAGTCAAGGAGTTTCAGCGCTCCATTTTTTGTCGTTCCGAAGATAGCGCAGAAAGTTTGGGAGGGGGCGGCCAGGTATGGTTAAAATTGAAAATTCTACAGCTACGCAAATTAAATGTGTACGCATGTCTGTTGGTGGTGCATTAAATTTACGCACCACCCAGAATTACTACCTATAAGATTTCAAAATTACTTTAAGAAACAATCAGATATACACCGTTACTAAACTAGAAGCCAAAATTTGAACCTCTACCGACCCATCTATAAATCCATCTTTATTATACCACAAAAACTACAGGATCTCCCGAGTGGAACAAACTACCTTCTCTGATCAAATGCATCGAATCAACCGCTCTGTTCAAATCCAAACTAAAAGCATATCTACCAGAAATTTGAACCCAGATATCGCAACTAGGGCTGTAAAGGTGAAGCCCCCTGGGGTTTCATTCCTAGCAATCACTATTTAGCGTGACATGTAGATTGTATTGTTTGTTCTTTTTTTTGTAATAGTTGATACCATATTTTTGTATATACATTTTCATTTTATTGGTGAATAGAGTTCAATTCAAGGAGTGAGTAGTATGGTCTAACGTCATTTTCAACATTTTTTCAGTCATATCACGACGGTGCCAACATGTGCCAGAACACGAGAGTGCTCACAGTTCCTATTTCCCTGGCCACTAATCAGCCCAGCCAGTACAGCACCCGGTCACCCAACCAAGTATTGATCGAGCTCATGGTTGCTTAACTTCGGTGATCTGATGAATTCAATTCAAACTTGGGAGGGACTTCTAGAATTACATTTGCAATGATATACAAAAATGATACTTCATATAATACACAGCACAGGTATATCCTCCAATCATAAAAGTGAACATGTGTACCAAGTTTCATAATCATCTATTGAAAGCTGAGAAACACAGCAAGCTTTTGATGTACAGGTGTAGGCATACATGTGCACTTCTGCTAAACAGAAACACTTATCATTAGATTTTGACAGTGGGACACCATAAGAACCCTTGGGCAGTGTCATAACTAGTGGAATACCCACCTCCCATTTTTATTTCATTTTTTTCTGTTTTTTTTTTTCTTGATTTATTCTTCTTTTTTTTATTTGAACCCAAAACTTTATAATTTTCAGAGATGGGACACAGGCACATTCTCTTTCCCCCCTCTCGCAATCTCTCTCCGACAAAACGAGTACATTTAGACAGTTAGACGAAAGATTGTGTCATTTTCTTATTTCAACCTTGTCTTTTATGAGCAATGATCGCCTTTCGCGTGAGTTAGTTTATGTCTCTTGGGCGTTTTCCTCCGGGTAAACCTATCAGAGAGCAGTAAACATTTGTATGGATTTTTACCAGTATGAGTTCTATCATGCTCATTCAGGCTTTCATTTAGTGTGCTGCTAAAAGGACATATTGAGCATTTGAATGGCTTCTCACCATTATGAGTGAGTTCATGTCGTTTCGGGTTTCTAATTCTCACCTGCATGAGAGCGTTCATGTCGTTTCAGGTATTCACTTCTTGTACAGCTGAATGGGCACAGTGAACATTTGAATGGCTTTTCACCCGTATGAGTTCTTTCATGTTGCCTTAGGTGTCCACTCTGATTACAGCTGAATGGGCACAGTGGACATTTGAATGGCTTTTCACCAGTATGAGTTACTTCATGTTGCCGAAGGTATCTACTCTGATTACAGCTGAATGAGCACAGTGGACATTTGAATGGCTTTTCACCAGTATGAGTTCTTTCATGTTGCCTTAGGTTTCCACTCTGATTACAGCTGAATGGGCACAGTGGACATTTGAATGGCTTTTCACCAGTGTGAGTTCTTTCATGTATCCTTAGGTGTCCACTCTGATTACAGCTGAATGGGCACAGCTGACATTTGAAATTGAATGGCTTTTCACCAGTATGAGTTTTTTCATGTTGCCTAAGGTATCCACTCTGCTTACAGCTGAATGAGCACAGTGGACATTTGAATGGCTTTTCACTAGTATGAGTTATTTCATGTTGCCTTAGGTTTCCACTATGACTACAGCTGAATGGGCACAGTGGACATTTGAATGGCTTTTCACCAGTATGAGATCTTTCATGTTGCCTTAGGTGTCCATTCCGTTTACAGCTGAATGGGCACAGTTGACATTTGAATGGATTTTCACCAGTATGAGTTCTTTCATGTTGCCTTAGGTTTCCACTCCTTTTACAGCTGAATGGGCACAGGTGACATTTGAATGGCTTTTCACCAGTATGATTCATTTCATGCAGCCTTAAGCTTCCTTTTGTTATACCGCTATATGGGCATATTGAGCATTTGAATGGCTTTTCACCAGTATGAGATCTTTCATGTTGCCTTAGGTGTCCATTCCGTTTACAGCTGAATGGGCACAGTTGACATTTGAATGGCTTTTCACCAGTATGAGTTTTTTCATGTTGTCTAAGGTATCCACTCTGATTACAGCTGAATGAGCACAGTGGACATTTGAATGGCTTTTCACCAGTATGAGTTATTTCATGCTGCTTTAGGTTTCCACGTGTTTTACAGATATATGGACAAACTGAGCATTTGTAAGGCAGATCTCCAGTGTGCATTTCTTCGTGAAACTTTACACTACAGCTGCTTACAGAGCAATATTTCCCTTTTGATTTGTTGCCACTTTCATGTGGGTGTAATTTAACAAGTGCTGACGGTGACTTGGGTGTGACTTCTCTGGATTCTACGATGTCTCTCATTGTTTCAGAATGATCAGTAGCCGATTCCCGAATATGTGCGATGTTTATATGCGCATTGCTTCTCAATCTATGATTAACCTGGTACAAGGTCACTGGATAAGGTCTGTCTGGTCCCATGGTCATCTTGTCAGCTGCTGTATAGTTGTCTGAATAATCCTAAAGCAAGAAAACAACCAATAAACAGATATCCTCAGATATGTCAGTTAGATATTGTTAAAGCTCAGACTCAAAAGTGACGTAACACAGCATCGACTGACTTTTGAAATTGTGTCTTTGTCCGGTTCTTTTTTCCTGTTTTTTCTTATACATTACAGCATGGATTTTTTAATATATGCAAAATATGACACCTAAATAACCAAAATAATATTTTGAAGTAACCGCACGACAGATATGGCGACTGTGAAAACATTAGATCCATTTTAACTCAATGTGTCATATGTGACTATATAAACAAATCCATCCTAAAATGTATGCGAAAAGTCAAAAACAGACAAAAGCCTAATTTTAAACTTCAGTCGACGCTGTTTTATGTCACTTTAGACTGTGAGCGTTAACAAAATCAAACTTGAGTAGATTCTTTGAACAAAACACAGCTTATTATGCAAAGTTGCAAAAATAAATGTTTGACTTTACTAACACCGTATTATCGCATTTTCATAGCAGGTAAAAGGACCTGTAGAGAGAAAAACGCATCGAAATAGCCAGGATTCTAATGTGTGTCACGTGCCAGAACTGTCGAGCTGATGTCTCCGGAACTAACACCTGCTGTGAGTACGGTGGCATACATTAACATGAGGGCTATTTTTCAGCTGTTGTTTTCGCTGTCAAAACACGTTCTGTCAAAATAAGCCTTGAGTGAGTTTTTTCATACACTGTGAACTTAGGTGTTAACTTAGTAAACGCCTAAATTGTAACACTTATTGAAAGCATAGTTGTTTTCAAGTTGTTATCTTTGATGTACAAATTGTTAACTTCCATGTTCAATTTTGAACTTTAACATTCAAACCATAAACGCAGATATTCAAATGCAGAACGCATTATTGAACAACTTGAACACACGTATTCGAAGTTGAACAATAGCAATCTAAGCTCTAACATGCCTGTTAAATTGTTCAATGCCTTCTGCATTTGAATACCCGCGGTAATGGGTTGAATGCTAAAGTTCAAAACTGAACATGGAAGTTAATAATTCCAACACAAAACACGCGTTCAATAAATTTTACAATTTAGGCGTTCAATAAGCTAACACCTAAGTTTACAGTGTATGAAAAACTCCCTCAATGCTTACTTCCACAGCACGAGTTTTGAAAGTCAAAACAACAGCCACTTCTTTTGGCCAGAAGTGGAAAAGTTGGTTTTCGTTACCATCTTTCTCTGCATACCTACAACTATTCTGGTGTGTGGCGGAGGACCATGTGCACATTATCCGACCGGTTGTCAACATGCAGGTGTGTGCATTTGGTTTCAGGGCGTTAAAGTGACATTAGTTTGGCAAATAATCATCAATTTCAAGAAAACTTTTCTATTTTGTTACAAAATCTTACTTCAAATTACCGGTATTGTAAAGGTTTTCTCATAGAAAAAAGTGGTGAATTGTATATCTGACTCGATGACAAAAATGTCGAGAAATTAAGCCAAATATTTTATTTTTACTTTTTCCATCCTCTGAAATAACTATCACAGTGACAGGACTTAACAGAACAGCTTCTGCATTTGAATACCTGCGTTAATGGTTTGAATGCTAAAGTTCGAAATTGAACATGGAAGTTAATAATTTGAAAACAATTACGCGTTCAATAAGTGTTACAATTTAGGCGATCAATAAGTTAACGCCTAAGTTTACAGTGTATGCTTTGTTCACATGCTCTTCCATGGTGATGAATCATCTCATACGTGTAGCATCCTACATCTTAAAACATGCATGTATGGGATTACACACTGAAAACTGGAGTGTTACAGTTAGCACTTTAAGGGTATCAGCAGTGATTGATCTTCAAGTATTCGGGAGTAACTTTCATCGTTTCAACGTTGAAAACTAGAAACCATAACACTTGACAAGCAACTTGCGGAATACTTTGTGCTAGAAATTCTTGTAAGATGAAGATTTCCATCATTTTAGTGTTCATCGAGTTCACAGCAGACACTCTTAAAGAGTTATCTACAACACTTCCTTTTCAAGAGTACATGATAGAATAACTAGGAATAACCATTCTAACTCAGGATTCTAACAGAATAATGTAAGTTTCTGATCTTTTTTTTCCACGAGTAATTTGAAAAATATACATCTATCTTATCAATATTTTTCTTGGAGCAAAATGATTCTGATATGTCCCTATATTGCCCAAAAAGTATGTCAAATCAAAACTTACTTGTTTAAATGGATTAGTTTCAATGTGAAAATCAATGGTTGGAAGTCCAGCCACGTCAAGCGTGGTTGCTAGTTCCATTTTGGTCATAGTTGTTTTGACTTCACTGCTTATCGCTCCTGTCAGTGTGGTGGCAATTTCAGTTTTCATGTCGGACGGAGTCTCTGTCTCTGTTTTTGTGGGCAGGTTTCCTTTTAAATAGATGAAAAACTCATCCGGTATCATTGAAGCGGTATCTTGATCAACAGGTTCCACTTCTATTGATAAATCTTCCATTTCCCGTCTTCGTGAAATAGCTCGATGCAGGAACTGTGTGAGCAAGAAGAAATAGATGGCAATGAGAGTCATTCAAAATCTTGAAATCTCATCAATTAAATCTATTGACGATGACAGTTACAATACATGTATGTACATAAAGCACGTCTTGACCAGAAAGCGTAGTGCTGAAAATATTATATTTTATATATTTTATTGGGGTTTTTTGGAGGTTTTTTTTAATCTCTCTCTTTTTCTTCTTTCAATATCTTCCTATTGTCGAAATTGACAAGTGGGTGAAGTTTCGTGACCATACTCCATGCCATTGGGAAGAAATTGCCAAGAGACTGACAATGTGTTGAAAAATTCCATTAATCAGATTTTTGGGGGGCAATCACACTTAATTCACAGTTGTATTTTTCAACGAATCGATGGAGTTGTTTATACTGTGTAATAAAGGAGTGATTGAAGCATGTCCAGGCCAAATACTAAGCCCAACCAGGCAACTTGTTGCCGGCACAAGCTGGATGCAACTTTCGTTTCTTAAGGTCCGCCGAAACAACACAACTCCTGTGATTGAAAACTGCTTGAAAATTTCTCATTGGCATGCACAAACCAAAAAATCTTACCTATTTTTTCTTTGTGAGATATAATAGATTTCATATGTCATGGTATCAAAACGACAATTTCAGCTACATGTATAATACAAGTAATATAAGTGTACAGTTCTCTTGAAATATTAATTCTCCTTTAGTGTGACAGAAAACCACCATTATACATTAGGCCTACAATTAGTATTCATTCTTGTACAAGTTGCCCAGTTCACAAGGCTAAACCTCGGTGTAGAAATTTATATGTAAATTATCTACCGTACTCGCAATGGAAACCAATGGGGGCAATGGAACGGTAGCCTGACTGATTTTTCTTGTCATGATTGTGAATGGGCATGGTGCATTTTCATGACAATGCATGTTTATAGCACAGGTACTGGCTGAGCTGAAGAAGGAATTCGTTTTAAACGGAGGAAGGTGAATCCTTGTTGCACTTGGCCTTGTTAACTATGACCGCACTGTATACCCTTCCCTTCGTTTCTTCATTTTAAATTCTCATTCTAACACGGCTAGGCTTACCTCTTCAGCAAAATCACTGATTCCTTTTTCGACTAGAATTTCCTTCTTTTAGTTATAATAATTCGCGGTGTTCATGGCAGGATGCGTGCATGTAACTTCCCTTACTGTCCAGAAGTGTCACACTTCATGTGAAGTGTGCCTAGAAGTGCCTCTGAAGAGTACACTTGAAAGGCACTTCAACAACAGAGAAAAATATTGGCACACTTCAAAGGTACTTCATTAGAAAAAGGCAGTAGTCAAGGGACTCCTCAAAGACACTTCATGGACTTTGTAAATTTCATAACAAAAAATGAGGGACTTCAGAGACACTTCTGAGAATTTCTTTTTGTTCGGCATAATCCAAGGTACTCCTCAAAGACACTTCTTGGACTTTGTCAGTTCTTCAGCGAAACATAGGGGACTTCAGAGACACTTCTGAGACTTTGTTTTTGTTCTGCATAATCTAAGGTACTCTTCAGTCACTTCTTGGACTTTGTCAGTTATATAGCATAACTTGGTGGACCTCCCCTTGCAAAAAATATCTTCTAGCATCCTATAAGATTTTGAAAAATCCTATAAGATTCTAAAAACTCATATGAGCTTCTAAAATATAAGATTCTGAAAAATCCTATATTTAAGATTCAATCCAATAGGATTTCTAGATTATTGGAATTTTCCCATAAACTGTTACAGTAACATAACAGTATAAATTAGAACTACATGTTTACAAGTTTCAGTTATATTAATTAGCTCTGGGAATATCCCAGCTTAAAGTTGGCTGATTTGATTTCACTCAGTGACATCAAATCTCATTTCAATGAAACCACCAAAAATCAGATTTGTACTTCACATTTCACATGTGGTTACTGACCTATTACTCAGAACTGTGAACATTTTTTTGATATTTTAAAGTGATCAGTACTATGGGTTTCTATTTGAATAGAATAAAGACATTAATAACACCAGTCTCTCACATATTAGATAAGGAATCTTGTTGAATTCAGATTTTATAATCATTCCAAATCCATGATTTTATAGTAAAATTGGACAAAATTGGAAAATATTTTTAGTAGAATCAGTTCTAACATAATGTCAGCAACAAAAAAATACCCATTAAAGAATACTTTATATTATCCTCTTCATCATTATCACTAAGTATAATATATATAATTTCTGTTTCTGATAGTCTTTTTATTCTGAACTGTCTTTGCCAAAATGGGTGGAGTTATCTGCCCTTGAAAATTTAATTGAACACTGGGGGCGCCACCAGACGATAACAATCAAAATGGCTGACCTCTCCAACTGCAGAAATCAGATGGATTTGCTCCTGTTAAGCTACATGTAGAACTATGGAGGTTTGAAGAACTGTATTGCAGATGGTGATGATAGCAGCTAGTGATATGGTAAGTAAATGATAAATATAACTAAAAATTTTCTGTTTTTCATAACTTAATAAGCAAAGAACTGAGCTGAACAGTGATGTAGACCTGAGAGTGCAGCTATTTATTTTATCAACAAGTTTCCCTTGACATATTAAAAAATTGATATTGGCCTCAAGAAATATTTTGCTATATGGATAATGGACTGCAAGTTATTATAATGTACTCCACCTTACAATTGCAGTCAAATTTAATGGGTCATGTAACATGGCGAAATATCCATATCTCTGTCCCAATATCACTTTCAGATCTATCCAGGTTGATCAAGGCAGTGTGGATTAATTGCCATTGTTATGATTGTGTGAATTGTCAGCTTGGAAACACCAGGCTTGGGGACCTCATATGAAGATTGGCATGCACCTGGAGGAAATCCCCTGAGGGTGAGATATTTTTATCACAAAACTGTTCTGTTCATGTCAAAACAGGTGGTTTTAACCAGTTGGGGGGATGGTAGCTCTAAATAAATTATCTCTTTGTTCTGATTTTTTATTGATTCATGAATTGTATTGATTTTTTTACTTGCAGAATGTAGAATATTCCCATAACAGATTTTTGACAAAATGGTAAAGAAATAAGTTTTAGAATATATTGATAATAAAATGTTAGCATTACCTGTTCAGCTGTAATCAGAAAAAGTATAATCAATTATGATTGCACTATTCATATACCAAAGCTAAGGATCTTCACACTTCAATTGTACATTTTTACCCACATATTGAGAATTGAGAACATTTCATTTCATACATTTATTTCATTTCAAAAATTTAAGAATACAATTTGTAGTTAATAAGCATTTATTTGTTATTTGAAACCTCGTATGAAGATTTAGGTGAACCGGGAATTAACAGAGACAAATTATCAAAATCCACATGATTGTTTCTAATGGCTTCTTTGTCAATACTTTCATAATTCCAGAATACAGCTGCAACAAGGAACTCGGCTCATTTCAAGCAGCCACTCGACTGATGGGAAATTTAATGAGCACACCTAGGTATGGTTGATTTCTTCATAGTGTATATTGGCTAGAACATCACACAACCTGTTTATCTCCATTGTTGTATATCATGGAGTACTAAAGAAAGGATAATAGACATCTTCATCAATCTTTTGTAAATCGTAGGGATGTGTTCCATTCTTTACCCTTTATGGTAGTCAACCTATTCAATCATCCCGAGTGTATTAAAAAAAAAAAAAAAACTGGATTGCATGTCATATGGAACCATATATACAACTGATCAGGTTTTAATTATATGCATGTATTTATCGCCACAGGCCAAGAAGTTCACAATTCAGACTGGTGGGTTTCAGCGTTGGATTACGTCCGAGTGGACCTCAGGGCAACTAAAGCAAACTATCCTTCGAAAGATCTGCTGCTTCAAGTTCAAGTTGGACAAGAACACTGTCACCCTTGAATAATAATACTAATACTGCAATAAATTCTCATACCAAAGACTGCATGTAAATACATACATATATAGTACTGTGCTGTATTTGTCTCAAGTATTTGTGCTAGCGGTTATATAAACTACACGTTTCTTGTTAAGAACCATCAGGTTTATTGTAAATATTTTATGATGTACTGTTTTGTCTCACTCTCAGTATTTTCTCTAAATAAAACGTTCTGTGCTCAAATATATATTTGTGTCTTCTTTTCCGAGAAAGTAAATATCTCGTGGCTACATACCTTTCATTACACGGATTTGCTGTGATACTAATAAGGTACTTCAACAGCACTTCAGAAGTGCATATGAAAGGTATCCTTCTGTAGAAGAGTAGATGAAGTGCCTTGCCATATGAGGACATTGAAGTGCCTCAAATATTCTAATTAGGTACTTCAAGAGCACTTCAGAAGTGCCTATGAAGGTTCTTTTCTGTGGAAGTGTCGATGAAATGCCTTTGCAGTACTTAATTAACATATTTGAGGCACACTTCAAAAGTACTTTTAAGTGACTTCATTGTGACTTCAATGCCCTTATATGGCATTGCTACAAAACAATACCCACACTGCAAGCACACTTCTGACTCTGAGCCTTGCACTTCAAGGTTGAAATATGGCCACACTTCAAAGTTACTTCAAAGTTACTTCAAAGACACTTCTGGACAGTAAGGGTAGTTCTTGAATGGATGGTGCATATATTCCTACATATTCGGAAACATGTTACGAGTGGGTTAGTCCTTCCATTAAATTATTGTCATTTTTGCGATATCATACCCTTGAAAAGGCTAATTTTGGGCAATTTTGTGGATTAAAGTTGATCTTTTTGAAAATTCAGAGGCGTGTAACTGTCAAATTTAGTTATATATTAACTGCGAATGTTCCCTCTACAAATAGATGCCAAAAACTGCAAAATCGAAAGAAGGACAATGCAAATGATATTACAAAATCTGTCCCCACCCCCCATGTTAGGTGTCTACCCTTACTGTCCAGAAGTGTCACACTTCATGTGAAGTGTGCCTAGAAGTGCCTCTGAAGAGTACACTTGAAAGGCACTTCAACAACAGAGAAAAATATTGGCACACTTCAAAGGTACTTCATTAGAAAAAGGCAGTAGTCAAGGGACTCCTCAAAGACACTTCATGGACTTTGTCAATTTCATAACAAAAAATGAGGGACTTCAGAGACACTTCTGAGACTTTCTTTTTGTTCGGCATAATCCAAGGTACTCCTCAAAAACACTTCTTGGACTTTGTCAGTTCTTCAGCGAAACATAGGGGACTTCAGAGACACTTCTGAGACTTTGTTTTTGTTCTGCATAATCTAAGGTACTCCTCAGTCACTTCTTGGACTTTGTCAGTTATATAGCATAACTTGGTGGACTTCCCCTTGCAAAAAATATCTTCTAGCATCCTATAAGATTTTGAAAAAACCTATAAGATTCTAAAAACTCTTATGAGCTTCTAAAATATAAGATTCTGAAAAAATCCTATAAGATTCAATCCAATAGGATTTCTAGATTATTGGAATTTTCCTATAAACTGTTACAGTAACATAACATTATAAATTAGAACTACATGTTTACAAGTTTCAGTTATATTAATTAGCTCTGGGAATATCCCAGCTTAAAGTTGGCTGATTTGATTTCACTCAGTGACATCAAATCTCATTTCAATGAAACCACCAAACATCAGATTTGTACTTCACATTTCAAAATGGCTACAACTGTGTAAAATATTCACATGTGGTTACTGACATATTACTCAGAACTGTGAACATTTTTTTGATATTTTAAAGTGATCAGTACTATGGGTTTCTATTTGAATAGAATAAAGACATTAATAACACCAGTCTCTCACATATTAGATAAGGAATCTTGTTGAATTCAGATTTTATAATCATTCCAAATCCATGATTTTATAGTAAAATTGGACAAAATGGGAAAATATTTTTAGTAGAATCAGTTCTAACATAATGTCAGCAACAAAAAAATACCCATTAAAGAATACTTTATATTATCCTCTTCATCATTATCACTAAGTATAATATATATAATTTCTGTTTCTGATAGTCTTTTTATTCTGAACTGTCTTTGCCAAAATGGGTGGAGTTATCTGCCCTTGAAAATTTAATTGCACACTGGGAGCGCCACCAGACGATAACAATCAAAATGGCTGACCTCTCCAACTGCAGAAATCAGATGGATTTGCTCCTGTTAAGCTAAAACTATGGAGGTTTGAAGAACTGTATTGCAGATGGTGATGATAGCAGCTAGTGATATGGTAAGTAAATGATAAATATAACTAAACAATTCTGTTTTTCATAACTTAATAAGCAAAGAACTGAGCTGAACAGTGATGTAGACCTGAGAGTATCAGCTATTTATTTTATCAACAAGTTTCCCTTGACATATTAAAAAATTGATATTGGCCTCAAGAAATATTTTGCTATATGGACTGCAAGTTATTATAATGTACTCCATCTTACAATTGCAGTCAAATTTAATGGGTCATGTAACATGGCGAAATATCCATATCTCTGTCCCAATATCACTTTCAGATCTATCCAGGTTGATCAAGGCAGTGTGGATTAATTGCCATTGTTATGATTGTGTGAATTGTCAGCTTGGAAACACCATGCAGGCTTGGGGACCTCATATGAAGATTGGCATGCACCCCTGGAGGAAATCCCCTGAGGGTGAGATATTTTTATCACAAAACTGTTCTGTTCATGTCAAAACAGGTGGTTTTAACCGGTTGGGGGGATGGTAGCTCTAAATAAATTATCTCGTTGTTTTGATTTTTTATTGATTCATGAATTGTATTGATTTTTTTACTTGCAGAATGTATAATATTCCCATACCAGATTTTTGACAAAATGGTAAAGAAATAAGTTTTAGAATATATTGATAATAAAATGTTAGCATTACCTGTTTAGCTGTAATCAGAAAAAGTATAATCAATTATGATTAGACTTAATTTTCATCATTATAACAGGCTATATTTTCCTTGTCTATTGGTTGCACTATTCATATACCAAAGCTAAGGATCTTCACACTTCAATTGTACATTTTTACCCACATCTTGATAATTGAGAACATTTCATTTCATACATTTATTTCATTTCAAAAATTTAAGAATACAATTTGTAGTTAATAAGCATTTATTTGTTATTTGAAACCTTGTATGAAGATTTAGTTGAACCAGGAATTAACAGAGACAAATTATCAAAATCCACATGATTGTTTCTAATGGCTTCTTTGTCAATACTTTCATAATTCCAGAATACAGCTGCAACAAGGAACTCAGCTCACTTCAAGTAGCCACTCGACTGATGGGAAAATTAATGAGCACACCCAGGTATGGTTGATTTCTTCATAGTGTATATTGGCTAGAACATCACACAAACTGTTTATCTCCATTGTTGTATTTCATGGAGTACTAAAGAAAGGATAATAGACATCTTCATCAATCTTTTGTAAATCGTAGGGATGTGTTCCATTCTTTACCCTTTATGGTAGTCAACCTATTCAATCATCCCGAGTGTATTAAAAAAAAACTGGATTGCATGTCATATGGAACCATATATACAACTGATCAGGTTTTAATTATATGCATGTATTTATCGCCACAGGCCAAGAAGTTCACAATTCAGACTGGTGGGTTTCAGCGTTGGGTTACATCCGAGTGGACCTCAGGGCAACTGAAGTAAACTATTCTTCGAAAGATCTGCTGCTTCAAGTTCAAGTTGGAAAAGAACACGGTCACCCTTGAATAATAATACTGCAATAAATTCTCATACCAAAGACTGCATGTAAATACATACATATATAGTACTGTGCTGTATTTTGTCTCAAGGATTTGTGCTAGCGGTTTGTTGTAAATATTTTATGATGTACTGTTCTGTCTCACTCTGTATTTTCTCTGAATAAAACTTTCTCTGCTCAAATATATATTTGTGTATTCTTTTCTGGGAAAGTAAATATCTCGTAAGGCTATACATACCTTTTCATCACACGGATTTGCTATGATACTAATAAGGTACTTCAAGAGCACTTCAGAAGTGCATATGAAAGGTATCCTTCTGTAGATGAGTGGATGAAGTGACTTGCCATATAAGGACATTGAAGTGCCTGAAATATTCTAATTAGGTACTTCAAGAGCACTTCAGAAGTGCCTATGAAGGTTACCCTTCTGTGGAAGTGTCTATGAAGTGCCTTTGCAGTACCTAATTAAAATATTTGAGGCACACTTCTAAGTGACTTCATTGTGACTTCAATGCCCTTATATGGCATTGCTACAAAACAATACCCACACTGCAAGCACACTTCTGACTCTGAGCCTTGCACTTCAAGGTTGAAATATGGCCACACTTCAAAGTTACTTCAAAGTTACTTCAAAGACACTTCTGGACAGTAAGGGTAAATTCAGGTTGACCCTTCCGGTTTATGTCCGATGTTAGCCAAGATCAAACGAATCTTTCTGAATCAGGTAATGTATTATCGCAGGCACAGACAGTTCAGGTAATTATTATAAACTTGTATAGTTATTTCAGGTTTTGGAGTTCCACAAGAATGAAGTAATAGCCACTGTTCAGGTAAACACTCTAAAAATGGTAGGACAATCCAGCTAAAACTAGGCTACAATGTCTGTATCTGACGATTTAAGTATCCTCAGCCGGGTATCTGATAAGTCTGTTATACCATGCAACTGACTGAATCAGTGCTGATATCAACCAGTTCATCTTGAGTCACATAGAGACCTTACAATGATCACACCTTCTCATCAGAAACCAGCATTTTCGATCATTTTAGCATTTCGACGAGGCAGCAGATGATGTAAATCCACAGAATACTGAAATAATTCAATCCATTCAGTATCACTTGAAAATATATCTTGGTCGTAAATATTTGAGACGGTAAATAGCTGCAAAACGGTTCGAACTGCTGAATTTGATCAGTGAAAACGCACAACAAATATACCCCCTTCCCCATAATAAAACGACCCCACCCAATTTCAACCCCCGACATTGAATGGAATCTCCCAATTTCTACCAAACAATGAATAATTTAAGCAACGATACTCAATTTATTTAGGAGCCTGTAGCCAAGTCAATGCCTCGCGCGTTAAATGCGACAAAGTCAAAAAACCTTGACCGCGTACATGATCGTGACACGGTCTGGATTGAGGATTGGTTCATTATTAATGAGTATATTGGCATTGAAATGGGCCGTCAGTGGGTGAAGCCGATTGGTCTTTCGGTCAAGGGCCACATCTACGGGCAATTCTCTACATGGATAGTGCAAAGACATGCATGATGGTTTATGGAATCTTAACAGCTGAATGCTTTAGCGCTATACTATGGGCCTGCGTTCGACTTATATTAACATAACACTTAGAATAATATTCTATAACACTTACAACTATTACACACTGACACCCGTGCAATTATTACACGATTTAGCACGGTTAAGAACTTTGTGACGCATGAAATCTACACCCGTGATCCCGACACGCACAGGTGTTCACTCGGGAGAATCCATTTCACAAGGCGGGTGATAAATTGCAGGACAAAGTCTCGTCCGCCTGTATAATCGAATAAACATATAGAATGGATACCCTGTAAGTAGGAATTTTAGTTTACTTTAAAGGTAGAAAATGTATAATAAAATGATTATTCGTTCACCAACCATTGCTTGAGATCAACAACTGCCACGGTTCTGCTTAAGGCGGGTGTGTCTATCATTGATGTGATGTCGGTTACAGGCCACAGAAATTACAAAGGTCATCAAATGTTTGGAATTTCTCATCTGTTCCACGATCATCACATCTGTGTGTTTTTTTTCAAAATGCCGATGTTTTCAATAGCACCGTGAACATAAATTTCTTCCAAGTTAAATAAATACTGGCAACAATTTTCAGTGTAAATGAGAAAAAGCTGTAAATTAATATTTTTTGAACACGTAAATTTCTGCCCCAAGTTTAACTGTTGGTTCCCTCGTGATTAAGAATGCCACACAAATAGGCTCGTGTGCATGCAGCTTTCACCGCGCCCCCTTCTGAGAGACCACACAAACTCGCCCACTGATATTGACAGTGGCGGACGGCACATTTCAACAAAGGGAAGAAAGGTTGTGAATGTTTACCATATTTTTTCAATCTTTCGTTGTAATCTTTGTTGATATCAAATTGAGCAGTGCAATAGAACAGAAATAATGTTTTCATAGGCGTGCTAAATCGTTAATTTACGCACGGTTAGTGTGGGATAGTTTATAAATTTAAGGCGCGGGCTTCGCCCTTGCCCTAGAATATCAACTTTCCCACACTAACCATGCGCAAATTAGCGATTTCGCACGCCTATGAGAACATTATTTCTTAATTTGAGCACATTATAAAATATCAGCATTGTTCCTTAATCGGGGATCAACCTTGTACAAGGTCACTGGGTATGGTCTGTCTGTTACCATGGCCAGCACATTAACGGCTCCGTTACCTTCCATCTCCTCTGTTAATTAATATATTGTAACCCCCTTACTCAAATTGATTGCTACAAAGAATAAATTCAGAGCAGATGTCAATCTCACACCATGCAACAATGTGTTGATTATATCAGTGGAGCGTTGGAGATGGAGCAAAGAGCCACAGGGACAAGCAAAAACAGTTTTCCTCGAGTTACTTGATGGCTTACAGGCAAATGGCGGATTCCACGATAAGCTTGTCCACTAACTGAGGTTCTCCTCAATCAATGACGGGAACAAAATGACACGAGCAACACCTTTAAATTCAACAATATAGTAAACAGACAATGTACCATCTACATGTGCTTTACTATCTAAACTGAGTCAATGAATTGTAGAAGAAAATAAAAAAAGGTGCCCTATGAATTTCCATAATTCCTTTGTCATTTTGTCGTCAAAATCTATGTTCAAACAGGCACTTGTATGTGCTCAGTGGAATTAGGCCAATCGTATTGATGTATCTATACCACTGTCAGTGTATGACATCATCCAGTCTGTAATACTGGGTCATTTCAAAATTTTGCTGTCATTCCCGTCACAGGAGTTAGATAGAAATGACAATTCTTCAAACAAACACAGTATACACGTACTGGTGTTTAGTACACTGGCTATGGTACATATATCTGTATAATATCAGTATAGTGCGACTTTAAATCCTTTTTTGGATAATTCAATTGATATTGATTTGTGGTGAATAATTCAAAAAACTTATGACGGAAATATGGCATTAGCACAAATGACATTAACAACATTTACATTTCTGACTCTCAAGAAATGTACAGGGTAAAACTGTCTACATTCATATGAATACATTACACAACATTGGTGAGTTTAGTATACAAGTACATGACCCAGAATTGTTTTTTAATATCTTTAATGTTGCGAATGTCATTCTTCGGTTGGACGGAAAATTTGACCGTGGACAACGTTATGGTGGGATACGCCATATAAGTCTTCACCGCCATTTTAATGTTTCGCTTAATTGTTTAGTAGCGCCCCCCTGGCGACCGATATATGAACTGAAACACTCCATCTTGTAGCCAGTGGCATACTCTCTCGACATGCCTATTTTTCAGTTCTAAGCATTTATATTTTCGGTTCTGGCAAGCTAGACCGCTATTCAGATAGGCCAGGCCGCTATTCAGACTTGCATGTAAACGGTCATTCGCAGTAGCACCCCCTTGCGTCCGATATGGGAACTGAAGACTTCATCTTGTAGTTCGTGATATACTCTCTGAACTTACAATTTCGAAGTGTTTACATTATTGTCTCTGGCGAGCTAGACTGCTATTCAGTTAGGCCAGGCCGCTATTCATGCATCCAGCGACTCATAACAGCGCCCCTAGCAACGCCTCCCCTGGCGTCAGATTTGGGATATGAATATGTAAACATATAAAGCAGGACATTCTCTCTTACTATGCAGAGTTTAAAGTTCAAAATACTCATAATAAAAAAAAATACAGATGTTTTTCTCCATGTCTGAGGAAATAATCACTGGTCCCCACGAATAACGAACTGCGAACCGCGGTTTAACTTTAGGAACGTTGGTAAACATGGTGGAGAAGGAAGCGGCACCGGGCCTCATGTCTTATGACGCAGAACTTACATTTTACTTCTTTTTTTAATTACTTTCCCATCATACATCACAAAACATATATAAAACCCTGCATGAGTAGACAATTACATGGAGAAAGATAGACACACATAGACAGTCACTTATAGTCACAATTTAATTTGCATTTCTATAGTACATATAGATAAGGGTAAACAGTGAACAGCAGTTTTTGGTATTGACTCAGTCATTCAATAATTCTTGAACAAATTGCCATCTCTGTTTGAAAGTTTCAATTTTGCCTTGATTGATGCCAATCAATTTTCGATTTTCACTTTTTTGGTTATTTCCTTTTTCAGAGTTGTTGTTGATAATGATCTACCTTGAACTTTACATTTGTATATTTATAATCATACTGCAGTAATGATGAAGTTTACCAGCCTGGATAAGACTATCGGATACCACGCCAAGGACCGAGTTTTGACTATTCATATCAATTACTATATCAGTCTCACGGACAATGCAGTCTATTATATTTTTCCATAATTACAATTGTGCATTCCCCAAATAAGTGCAAAGGTCCTTCAGTTTCACTATTGCAGAAGCTACAATTGTGCTTCTGCATGATTTAAAATCTGACATAGCAGTTTATTCTGTGGCTTATTTTGTACTGAAACCGTCGCAAGTTTGCAATTTTTACATGTTCTGAATGGAGCATATGCATTTTCAGTTCATCTGTTTATGGAATATCATATTCCACTTCTCCTGACTTTTGGAGACGGATTTAAGTTTGGTTAAAAGCATGTACATATATTTGTGTCCATTCTTGCTGTAACATTGGTTCCAATCTTACTGCAGGAAACCTGTTTCTAGGCACGTGGCTTACTCCCACCAAGCTATAGTTCATGATGTTCGTTGTTTAATTTTGTTTGGCGTTGGTAATCCAACTAGAGGAACAGCTACACGGGCAAAGTGGACATTTCAATGGCTTATCCCGAGTACATGTACACGTTCTCCTGTGAACCCACAGGTGTTCAATGTTGCGTCGCTGAACAGCCAAACAAGATATATGTATGGCTTTTCACGAGTATCAGTTCTTTCGTGTCGATTTAGTTGTCTTTCATATACACAATTATATGGGCACGATGAACATTTGTAGAACTTTTCGCCTGTATGAGATATTTTTGTGAAATCGCAGGTTCTCCCTTGCCACGCAGCTGGACAGTTAAACAAGGGATTTATATGACTTTTCACCAGTATGAGTTCTTTGATGTCGATATAAGTTTCCTTTTGTTGTACATTTATATGGTCACCATGCACATGTGTATGGTTTTTCGCCAGTATGGTTTCTTTCATGGGAAGTTAAGTGAGCGAGTGAGTAGGATGTGACGTCGTTTTCAACATTTATTTTTTCAGTCGTATTACGACGGTGCCTAAATGTGCCAGAACACGAGTGTGTCCACAGTTCCTATTACGCTAGACACTGATCAGCCCAGCCAGTACAGCACCTGGTCACCCATCCAAGTATTTGGGCCTGCTTCGATATACAGTTATACGGAGAGAGTAAATATTAGTAGGGCTTTTCAGCATTATGAGCTCTTTTATGCTGCTTTAGGTATCCACTCGATGTACAGCGAAATGAACACAATGAACATTGTTATGCCTTCCGTGTATCACCAGTATGAGATCTTTCATGGAGTGTCAGTTGTCCTCTTCTTTTGCATTTATATGGACACAGTGAACATTTGTAAGGCTTATCAACAGTATGAACTATTTCATGTCTCTTCAAGCTTCCTTTCGTTGCACAGCTATACAGGCATAACAAACACTTGTAAGGCTTTTCACCAGTATGAATTATGTTATGCTTCTCAAGATTACTTTTATGTGTAGAGCTATATGAGCACAGAGAACAATTGTAAGGCTTTTCACCAGTATGGATTCTTTTATGCAGATCAAGCTGACATTTATGTGCAGAGCTATATGAGCACAGAGAACAGCTGTAAGGCTTTTCACCAGTATGAATTTTTTTATGCATATCAAGGTTACCTCTCCGTGCAGAGCTATAGAAGCACATAGAGCAGTTGTAAGGCTTTTCACCAGTATGAATTCTATTATGCACATCAAGGTCACCTCTCTGTACAGAGCTATAGGAGCACAGAGAACACTTGTAAGGCTTTTCACCATTATGCATTTTTTTATGCATATCAAGGCTACCTCTCCATGCAGAGCTATAGGAGCACATAGAGCATTTGTATGGCTTTTCACCAGTATGAATTCTTTTATGCACATCAAGGTAACCTCTCTGTGCAGAGCTATACGAGCACAGAGAACATTTGTACGGCTTTTCACCAGTATGGATGTATTTGTGATTCTCAAGGTGACCTTTCTGTCTACAGCTATATGAGCAAAGAGAACATTTGTATGGCTTTTCACCAGTATGGATTCTTTTATGCACAACAAGGTGACTTCTCCGTGCAGAGCTATATGAGCACATAGAGCATTTGTATGGCTTTTTACCAGTATGGATGTATTTGTGATTCTCAAGGTTACCTTTCTGTCTACAGCTATATGAGCAAAGAGAACATTTGTAGGGCTTTTCACCAGTATGGATTCTTTTATGCACAACAAGGTGACTTCTCCATGCAGAGCTATAGGAGCACATAGAGCATCTGTATGGCTTTTCACCAGTATGAATTCTTTTATGCACACAAAGGGTACCTTTCTGTGTACAGCTGTATGAGCACAGAGAACATTTGTAAGACTTTTCTCCAGTATGAGTTCTTTCATGCCTCTGCAGATCACTTTTGCTAACACAGCTATAAGAGCAGTGTGAACATTTGGATGATTTTTCTCCAGGTTTAGATTTTTTCATTCTTTTTGATCGACATACAGCTGAATTGCGTGATGGTTCTTCAGTTGTTACGATGTTTACACTCTTCGTTTCTACGTGACCAGTATGTAGTTCCAGGTTATCGTCCTCCAACCGTTCAATATTTGTGCCAGCATTATTCCTTAATTGGGGATCAACCTGGTACAAGGTCACTGGGTATGGTCTGTCTGTTACCATGGCCAGCACATTAACAGCTCTATCAATTTCCATCTGCTCTGTGTATGAACAGCTCTCTGTAATCTCCTAGAACAACAACCACAACAATAGTTAAGTAATGTATTGTAACCCCCTTAATTAAATTGATTGCTACAAAGCATAAATTGAGAACAGATATCAATCTCACACCAATACTATGTTCATTAGATTGGTGAATGGCTGAAGATGGAGCAAAGAGTCACATAACGACTCACATGACAAGTTTTCTGAGTGTTACTTGGTGGCATATAGCGGATTCCACGATAACTTTGTCCACGAATTCCCGTTTCCGCCTTTCAATGAAGGAACAAAAAACATGACATTAGCAACACTTTTAACCCTTTCTCTGTTTAACCTGGGTTCTCCTTTCATGTCGTGGCCTCTACAAGAATACTGTACACTTAGACGTGTCGTCCATGCTTTGATGTCAAAATAATAGGAAATGCCATTTGCGGATGTGTCGGTAACAACGGAATTACCTTCTCGTTTCATCAGCGTGTCTCTCAATGCACAGAATTACGCCCGCCGACGCAACGTCACTGTCACTGAACGACTGCGAACTTGGACGTACGCTGCACGTCATGAACACAATGTGGAGAGAAAGCAGTGACGTGCACTGCACGTCATCAACATTGAAAAGGTTAAATTCAAAACTATCGTAAACAGAAAAGTTTTTAATTTAGCAGGACAAAACATAAATGACATCTGCAACATTTGTCTTGCTTACGTCATTTTTCCGTCAAAATCTATCTTGTATACGTTGAAGAAATTTCTTATAAGACAAACACTTGCATATGCTCAGTGGATTTAGGCCAATCGTATTAATGTATCTGTACCATTGTCAGTGTACATGTATGGCATCACCCATGCTGTAATACTGGGTCATTTCAAAATTATGCTAATGTCATTCCTGTCACGGGAGTTGGACGAAAATGACATTAGCAACATTCTTCAAACACCCACAGTATCCATGTATTGATATTTAATACACTGAAAATGATGCATATATGTTAATAAGTTCAGGATAGTACCACAGTGAGCCATTTATTGAATAATTTCATTTGTGGTGGATATTTAAAAAAAGTATGACGGAAGTATGACATTAGCATAAATGACATTAGCAACAATTACATTTCTGCTTCTCTATTTAGTGCAGATAAGAAATGTACAGGGTAAAAGTGCAGATAAGAAATGTACAGGGTAAAACTGTTTATATTCATACATGTACATTACACAGCCTTGTTGAGTTTAGCATACATTTACATGAAACAGAATTGTATGTTGTGAATGTCATTTTTCGGTTGAATGGGAAATTTGACGGAAAAGCAGACTACATGTAAGTTATCTTAGAATCCGCGATATATTCTTTCTCCACCACCATTTTAATGTTGTGCTTAATAGTTTAGGATATATTTTTCATAAATGTTCTCAACACAAATTAGATTATATATATAACCCGCGTACGACCCAAAGGTACACTAACTCGCAACTTACTTGTTTACATGCTTCAGGTTTGATTTCAGCATCTTTTCTTTGATATTCAAACTCATCAAACAAGTCCGCTGGTTCTTCCTTTGTCGCGACTTTGCTTAAATTCAGCGCCGCTATGGTAGCAGTGCTCTGGACCAGCGGTTCTTTTTTTACGGACAAATGTCGGCCATGTACCACGGAAGTGGTGTCCTCGTCGACGGGCTCCATTTTCATTGGTATATCATCCATACTTGCTCTGTTGCAGTTCAATCCTAAGTGAAATAAAATGACATGAAACACGAATCAACAAAGTCTATTTCTTAGTTGCATCCTGTTAGTTTGCTTGATTTTATTGATTCATTCTAAGTGCATTTGAAGATGGCCCCTCGGGAGCATAAACAGAGAGCCATATCGAATGTACCAGTGGCGTTGAAAATGGTGGACCATTGGCAGTCAGCCAAAATATCTGAGAGCTTTCACCGACAAAAGGTGAAGACAGCATCACCAAGAAATGGTGACCAGTTTGAACCGAAACCATATTCCATCATCACCAATGGTAAAGAACTGAAATTTAAACTCATTGCTCTTCATCATATAGTGGTGATGACCAGGCCCGATCACCAATACAAGGTGATCAACTGACCTCGTCCCAATTTGGCCTTAATAAAGTTCGATGACAGGGCCTCGTGGTAGATACATGTGAAATGAGGCCAGCAAGGTAACAGTCATTCAAACGTTCTAGAGTTGCATGTCAGTACATGAGCCTGGTTTACACAAAAATACATGGAATCTGGTCTACAAAACTACAGAAAGTCCCACAGATGAATAACCGGAACCCAGAACTAATACTAATCACCATGGATACACTTAACGAAGTGTAACGCTTGTATAATTAGGAGCACTATTACCCGGTTCCACGGAGCCATTTGGCACTAACGTCTACAGGCTTGCGGTGGTAGTACACGCGCACTAGTCTGGTTTGCTGTCTCCTTTATATATACATACAGTTTACTTGGTAGGTTATGGGGCCTGGGTATAAACATGGCAGAAGAAATCGGGTAATGTGTTAAATAAAGTCGCTTGGTTTTGGTTTTCCAGTGGTTTACTTGGTAAGTAGTTTAACAATGATTATGCTCGGCGGAATATATAATGTGTCAAAGAGGATTCTTCGAAGAAATACAGATGTAGCATTTTCGATGTTACAATGATGACTTTCAGTGATCTTTCGTCGAGCAAACAGCAAGTCCACAAGGTCAACTTTTCAGGCCAAAAAAAAAAAAAAAAGAGAGCAGAGAGGAAAGGCTCGACTAAATGAACATGGCATGTGTTATAGGGTGTACTTTTGATCGAGGATAGCCTTGTGAAAATTCAACAAGACAATTTGTCATTCAATCTTTTTTTCGAGATGGTGATCTTTGCTATTATTTAGTATATATTATATAAAAAAAAATATACACGCAAATTTCGGGCGACAATTTCATACTCCACCAGATTCGGACAAACCTGCGCCTGTTACCTGTGGGATGACTGCCAATCTGAAAGAAGAGGATCTGAAGAAATTTTAAGGTATATGTGTCCACATAGCTATTGCTCGTTTTAACTATAGACCTGTAATAGCTGAAATGAGGAATTATTGCCCAAATGGGCAAGTTGCTCTAACTTGTTGTCACATTTCCATGACCTGCTTGTGCAGCAACAGCAACAAGGCTGAAACTGGACTAAATTCATACTCAATCATTCATTGCTAAATGGTTTTTAATATTTTACCAACAATGGCGTTAAAGAGATATATTCCTGTGCCAAGACGAAAAGTACTCTGGTCTGTTGGCAGTTTCGAGACACCCATGCACAATTGGCCCTTTTGCTGGGTGTTGGGACTGCAGAGTCAAGTCAGTTTCAAATTTCGAATTCGGGTCTGGCGTGCGATCACGATCTTCAGCTTGACTTCATGGAAACTGTTATCAAATGGACTCATTCCCATTGCAGGCAAACTCCGTGGAATTGATTTTGAGTCAAGGATGAAGCTGAATTGCAAGAGATAATAGATCATATGTTGCTTATTTTTTATCAGGTTAGTATTCTATGTCAATGCAAGTGTTGAAGTATGAACGTACCACGAATAATATTAAAGACGAAGAATGTACGAAACCGTATGCCTACAGCAGAAAACACTGGCTCCAAAATCTGCTCTCGTCAAAAACAAACTTGCATCGCGCGTTAAATGCGACAAACTCTACAAAAATATGACCGCGTTCATGGCCATGACACGGACTGAATTGAGGATTGGTTCATTATTAATGAGCATATTGGCACTGAAATTGGCCGTCAGTGGGTGAAGCCGATTGGTCTTTCGGGCAAGGGCCACATCTACGGGCATTTCTATACATGGATAGTGAATCTTAACAGCTGATCGCTATAACTCAATACTATGGGCATGTGTTCGACTTATATTAACATAACACTTAGAATAACATTTCAGGGGACCGTTGCACGAACTGTGCGTAAGCCTAAGTCCGTGCGTAAGTCATACTTAGCGTGAGCGTAGCTACGCCGACCCGTGTCACAAAGCCTTTAAATTTACGCAAAGCCGTAAGTTATTGCGTAACTTTAAGTCTGCCCGAGAGTATGCTTAGCGAGAGTGCAACTTCGCTTGCATGTAACCATGCCTGAAGTAGATTAATCTAATGACGTATGTGTCATTTTATGTATCTTATAAAATGTACAACACTTTTGGAGTCAGAAAATTGTCGTTCTTTTACTTTTTCTCTCCCAAGCATATGTTCTCTCAAAGACAACGTGCAGTATTTCGCACCTCCTTTTACAAAAGAGCGAATACAAGAGTTACGATCCTAGCCTCAAACGCAGATTGCTCTGATGTGTAATTATCGAGGTTAAATATTTACGAAGTCCATTTTCGGCTATGATTATAGCACAATGGTCAAAACCTTGTATCCAATACTAATTAAACATAAATTCCAAGTGATATTTATTGCAGAGGCGAAAATCTGAAACTTACGCATTGCATAAATGTTGATGTAATTACGTCTGCCTTGCGCCAGGTTCGTGAAACGCGTGTAGAGTCGGGCGTAGTGTGAGCGCAACGCAGGTGTAAGTCCTTACGTCGATCGTAACTTACGCGAGTTTCGTGCAACGATCCCCTGCACATTAGAAAATATCGAGACCTGGTTACAGAACGATTGAGAATAACACTTGAACACTTGAGCGCATACAGGGGCTTCGTTTGGACTGGGGGGAGGGGGGGGGGATGGTCGTCAGGTGCGAACGACCCCCTCTTGGACGCGCGCAAAAAATATATAGAAGAAAAAAAACAAACAAACAAACAAACAAAAAGAAAAAAAAAAAAACGAGAGAAAAAAAAAAGCAAGAGGGAAAAGAAAGAATTGAAAAATGGTACAAATCCGTCTCTAGAAATGTAATCATGATCCGTTTCAGTAGTGAGGCGTCAGTTCGCTCAACAATGGGTTCACCACGACTATCCGCTTTGGCGATCATGAAGATACACTATGGTCATAAAGTGAATTATGCAAGAGCTGTAGCTCTGTTTATGAGACTCCACACTCGAAGGATACAGCAGGCGAATTTACCATTCAATTGATCATTAACACTAACTCGTGTATGTTTTCCTTCTACTCCATGCGTCTGAATTTGATAATGAAGCGTCGGCAGCCTCGGTCTACCGTTAGCTGACGGCTGTTCTACATTCTCGATATTTCATTTCCGGATTATAATTTTTGTTTCCAGTCAGTATTTTACCATGGCCACGTTTTAATTCCCAGAATGATGAGTGATATCAATTTCAGTTTCCTAGTAGGTATTTTACCATGGTCATGGCCATGATACAGTTTGATATTCTACACAGTATTATTGTGATATTTTCAGCAAAAGTTTAATGCTCACAGTCATGAAATGACATATGGATCGGACAGTGATATGATGACGTTTAGTTTTGATCATTTTAACATGGTTAGCCTAGGAGGTACATCGGCCCAAAGCATTATTATTGTGTTTTCAAGATGGCAAGCAGAATAAAATACAATACTGTTATTTGACAAATGATATGTTAATTTAATTGTTGAAAATCGCTCAGAATGCATCTCAGGTATAATATAACCCTAAATCTGCATACATTATGTTCAGATTTAATTCCGCGAAAACGCTTAGAACCGGCGATCTAGTAACCCGGAGCTTCCGGGACCTAGGCGGCCCCTGGACCCACTTCCTAGCGACGCCCATGGTTTAGAGAATATCGGGACCTGTTTACAGAAAGACGGATGATATGGCATGAGCACATTTGACAATATAGAGACCAGTAATATATGAAGATGAAAGTGAGACTGATGACGTCACTTCCAGTTACCTGGCGCGGCAATCTTTGAAGATGTCCGGACATCTACGGCAATCTCAGATAATCTTCGGCAATGTCCAGACGTCTCCGACAATCTCCGGAATCATCCGTCATCTCCAGCAATGCCAGTTCATCTCTGGGTGTTGTTTTTTTGTATAAACGGCAAATTCTCTCGCAAAAATGCGCGCCCAGAGTTAGCTCCTCCTGATCCGGTGACGTCACATCCAGGTCAAAGGTCACATCCGTTGATGTCACATCCGGCTTCAAGGTTACATCCGGGTCAAAAGGTCGAGGGTCACTTCCGATCACGTAAGGGCCCTGTAAGAGCCTTCTGCCTCTATATAAGACCCCAGTGACTTCCAATGTTAATCTCCGGGGAATGCATGTTTTGGGTAGGAGTATTGGGGTGGGCATGTTTTTTTTTCTTGTGGATTTTACTATAGGCTGTGGTACATTGATTTGTCTGTCTCGCGCTGTAGAACACGATGGCAGGAATTTCGAGGCCACGAGGTAAATTTTACTGAAAAGTTCACACAGGTCTTGGGGTTGACATGTTAGATCCATTCCGGTTCAATGGACAATGACCTGTTCAATGTCAGTTCCAATGGGAAATTCACTCGTGGACATTTGCGGTATGGGGTGTGGCACCTTGTTTTCTCTGTCGCGAGTTGTAGGATACGTGCCGATGAGAGGGGTCTCCGAGGTCATAGGTCAAAGTTACCGTGTGCATGCGTAGTGAATAGGCAGGCATGAAGTGGACGTTTTGGGGTCGCGGTGGACCAGTATTAATCCGATTTGGTCGTGTGAGGTGTCATGGTGAAGCATTCGTGGGGGACCATCCGACTAGATGGACGTGAAGTGAAAGTAAGGCTATGGCACGCATCGCAGGGAGGGAATTGTGGAAAAAGGAAACTGGAATGGACGCTTTGGGGTCGAGTTGTGCCAATAGCGGTCTGAATGGGTCGAGGAATCCATGTGAAGCTGTCCTCGAGACCGATCAAGTCATGGGTGGGTGCATATATACTGTAACCTTAATAAAAATACAATCTACCATTATAAATTTCCAAATACATATACATGTATCAAAACAGAACATACAGAACAGTAACTTAAACAATATACAAGTGTTCTCAAAGATGCATCAACTCAAGATTGTATCCAGACAAAACTGCTGATACAGAACGAGGATACATGGTCCTTCATTTCAGCGTAATCGTGTTCTGTTTGCTATGTGTTCAAAAAGGCAATATAAAAATTTAAGAACACACTATCTGAGCATCATGCAATTTCCTGTGGTGTGCCTCAGGGCTCGATACTTGGTCCTCTTCTCTTTTTGATTTATATAAATGATATTCTCAAAGCTTCCACTGTTCTTAATATTATATTGTTTGCTGACGATACAGCGCCACATACTCTAACACCGATCCATCTATTCTAATCATAACAATGTCTGCTGAACTATTCAATCTTCAAGATTGGTTCTCCTGTAATATATATAAACTGTCATTGAATATAAAAAAACGAAATACATGATTATCAAACCAACACGAAAATCAGCATCCAATCTTCCTAAACTTTCCGTCTCAGGCCAAGACATCGAACACGTAGACAGTTACAAATTTCTAGGAAGTTTCATCCATGATAGACTGAATTGGATAAGTTCAAAACTGTCGAGAAATATTGGTGTAATCAATAACACGAAACACTACCTAACCAAGCAAACATTAATGACTCTTTATTATTCCTTATTTTACTCCTATATTTCTTATTTTAATGTGTGTTGGGCCAATACTTACTCCTCCCATGTTCAACCACTTATCTTTTGACAGAAGAGACTAATTCGAATCACCAACTTTAGCGACAAATACTCCCATACTGCATCTATATTCAAACAGACTAATATATTGCCAATGGGAAAAATGAACGATTACCTCACCCTAATATTTGTCCACAAATTTATCCACCATAATGTGTTTTCTTCCTTTCGCGTATCATAATTACTTTACAAAACAATCATCTGTACACAACTATCCAACCAGGCACTCACATTTCAATCTGTTCAGAACATCTTGCCCATCTCAACTCTCTATCTATAGTTTGAAATTGAAAGGCCCACGAACCTGGAACATTCTCCCAGCTAATTTACAGTACATTACTTCAAAATCTCTATTTAAAAGGGAGCTAACGAAAAATATTATGAGCGCAACAGAGAGTGATCATCACACTCGGTAACTCAATATCACTTTATTTGAAAGGTACACATTATTTATTATATCTGATTATTTAACGTATTGCTGACATGGATACATGTACTTATTATCTTCACAGGAAAACTCATATTTAATGGTACAACTGCACAATGTCAGACTATTTCTATTCACCATTTGTTTATATATATAAGTATACTCTCGCTGTTTAATGTTTTACAACATAAATATTCTTAGGGATAAAACAAACCCGCAGGGGTTTTATTCCCGCCAATATACAGACAATATGGACGCATTCCACATTGATTTATATTTATATCTTCTCTGTATGGTGAATACAATTTTAATTCAATTCAATTCAATAAAACAATGTGCATGTCTAACATGACGTGATAAACATATTCTATGATCAAAGATCGGTACATCGTGGAGTCACCAAACACATCCCTGAAACCCAACTTTATGGGATAAAAACTCAGCCCATTATTTACGTGACCAAAACTAACTCGTTCTCTACCCGAAACTCGGTCCGTTGCTGTTGATGACGGAGTACGTCACCGATGGAGAATAACACTTTGGCAGATTAGAGAATATCGAGACCTGGTTACCAAACGATGAAGAATAACATTTCAGAACATCAAATAATATCATAATCAAGACCTGGTTACAGAACGATGGAGAATAACACTTTGACACATTAGAAAATATCGAAACCTGGTTACAGAACGATGGACAATAACACTTGAGAACATCAAAGAATATCGAAACCTGCTTACAGAACGATGGAGAATATCACTTGGGCACATTAGAGAATATCCATACTTGTTTACAGAACGATGGAGGATATTGGAGATTTGTACAAATCATTATGATTGCAGATTTGTGACTGTGGTAAACATGGCGGAGAAGGACGCGGCACCGGGTCTCGTGTCCTATGACGCAGAACTTACCTTTACTCTTTTTTTAAATTACTTTCCCATCATACATCACAACGCATAGATGTACACAAAAGCACGTATGAATACACTAATACATGGAGACATATAGGTAAAGACAGACACTCATAGGCAGTAACTTATAGTCAAAATTTAATTGTTAATCATCAATTTGGATCTGTAAAGTAGATCAAGATTATATACAATAAGAGTAAACAATAAACACAGATAGAATATACTTTTTGGTATAGGCTCAGTCATCCAATAATTCTAGAACAAATTGCAATCTCTGTTTGAAAGTTTTTGCCTTTATAATAATATTTTTTCATTTCTACTTTTTGTTTCTTTCCTGTTTCAAAGTTGTGGTTGATAGTGATCCACCTTGAACTTTGTACTTGTATATTTAGAATGTACGATAATGATGAAGTTTACACGCCTGGAGAAGACTGTATCTGATACCACGCCACGGGCGGCGTTTTCACTATTCATATCAATTACATGTACTGTATCAGTTTCACTGACAATCCAGTCTATTATATTTTTCCATAATTCCTTCCGAATTGTGAATTCTCAAAATAAGTGCAAAGATGTTTTAGTTTCACTATAGCAGATGGTACGATTGTGTTTCTGTAAAATTTTCATCTGGCATAGAAGTTTATTCTGCGGTTTATTCTGTACTGAAACCGTCGTTAGTTTGCAATCGTTACATGTTCTGAATGGAAGCACATGTATGCATTTTCAGTCCAGCTGGTTATGGACTATCATGTTTCACTTCTCTTGGCTTTTTAGGGACAGATTTAAGTGTGGTTAAAAGCATGTACATATCTTTGTATTCATTCTTGTATCGCAACATTGGCTCCAATTTTACTACAAGACACATGTTACTAGATACTCGACTTACTCCCAGCAAGCTATAGTTCATGATGTTCGTTGTTTCATTTTGTTTGGCTTTGGTAATCCAACTGGAGGAACAGCTACACGGGATACGTGGACATTTCAACGGTGAACCGACAGGTTTTCAATGTTGCGTCGCTGGACAGCCAAATAAGAGTTGTGTATGACTTTTCACCAGTATCACTTCTTTCTTGTCGATTTAATTGTCCTTCCCATGCACAATTATATGAGCACGATAAACATTTGTATGACTTTTTGCCTGTATGATATATATTTGTGAATTCAAGCAATATGCAAGAGGTGGGAAAAATTGACGACGTCTGTGACTAAATACATGTAGCAAACATACGCTCTACAGGAAAGCATTCGTCGGCACCTGACATTCAGATCCGAGAATTCGGTGGATTCTCGGATGTAACCTTAGTATCTCAGCCACGCTTGAATTCACAGGTTCTCCTTTGCCACGTATTTGGACAGTTAAACAGGGGATTTGTAGGATTTTTCCCCCAGTACGAGTTCTTTCATGTCGATTCAAATTCCCTTTTGCTGCATACTTATATGGGCACCATGCACATTTTCATGGTTTTTCGCCAGTATGGGTTCTTTCATGGAAAGTCAAGCCCTGCTTCGATGAACACTTATACAGACATAATAAACATTTGTAGAGCTTTTCACCAGTATGAATTATGTTATGCCTCGCAATGGTACCTTTCTGTCTACAGCTGTATGAGTACAGAGAAAATTTGTATGGCTTTCCACCAGTATGAATTCCGTTATGCCTCTCAGGGTTATCTCTATATTTACAGCTATTATGATCATAGAGAACATTTCTAAGGCGGTTCACTAGTATGGATTCTCTTATGTATATTAAGGTGAACTCTGTGCGGAGCTATATGAGCACATAGAACATTTGTATGGCTTTTCACCAGTATGGATTCTTTTAAGCACATCAAGGTTACCTCTCCGTGCAGAGCTATATGAGCACATAGAGCATTTGTATGGCTTTTCACCAGTATGGATTCTTTTATGCACATCAAGGTTGCCTCTCTGTGCAGAGCTATACGAGCACAGAGAACAGTTGTAAGGCTTCTCACCAGTATGGATTCTTTTATGCACATCAAGGGCACCTCTCTGTGCAGAGCTATATGAGCACATAGAGCATTTGTATGGCTTCTCACCAGTATGGATTCTTTTATGCACATCAAGGGCACCTCTCTGTGCAGAGCTATATGAGCACATAGAGCATTTGTATGGCTTTTCGCCAGTGTGAATTCTGTTATGCTTCTCAAGGTCACCTCTCTGTACACAGCTATATGAGCACATAGGGCATTTGTATGGCTTTTCACCAGTATGAACGCTTTTATGCACATCAAGATTATGTCTCCATGCAGAGCTATACGAGCACAGAGAACATTTGTAGGGCTTTTCACCAGTATGACTGTATTTGTGCTTCTCTAAGTTACCTTTCTGTGTACAGCTATATGAGCACACAGAACATTTGTAAGGTTTTTCACCAGTATGGATTCTTTTATGCGCAACAAGCTGACCTCTCTTTTGAGAGCTATATGAGCACAGAGAACATTTGTAAGGCTTTTCACTATTATGGGTTCTTTCATGCCTTTGCAAATCACTTCTGCTAACACAGCTATAAGAGCAGTGTGAACATTTGGATGATTTGTCTGAAGGTCTAGATTTTTTCATTCTTCTTGGTTGACATAAAGTTGAATTGCGTGAGGGTTCTTCAGTCGTTACAATGTTTGCACTCTTCCTTTCTACGTGATCAGTATGTAGTAACAGGTTATCGTCCTCCAACCGTTCAATAATTGTACCAGCATTATTCCTTAATTGGGGATCCACCTGGTACAAGGCCACTGGGTATGGTCTGTCTGTTACCATGGCCAGCACATTAACAGCGCCATTACTTTTCATCTCCTCTGTGTAGAAACAGCTATCTGTAGTCTCCTTGAAAAACAACCACAACAATAGTTCATTAATGTATTGTAATCCCCTTAATTAAATTGATTGCTACAAAGCATGGATTGATCAACAGATATCAATCTCACATGGATACTGTATTGATTAGATCGGTGAATCGTTGGAGATGGAGCAAAGAGTCACATAAGGACTCACATGACAAGTAAAAAAGGTTTTCTGTGAGTTACTTGATGGCTTACATGCGTTAGGCGGTTTCAACGATAACCTTTTCCACTAACTCCCGTTTCCGTCAATCAATGACGGAACAAAAAAAGAACATTAGCAACACTTTTAAATTAAAAAATATCGTAAGGAGACAATGTGCCCTCTACCTTACTACATGTATCTACATGTCAATGAATTGTATAAGAGGAAAATAAACAAATGATCATATGAACTCTTTGTACAGTTTTTTAATTTAGCAGGACAAGACATAAATGGCATCTGCAACATGTTTGGTGCTTACGTCATTTTTCCGTCAAACTCTGTTTTGTATATGTTCAAGAAATTTCTTTGAAGACAAGCACTTGCACATGCTCAGTGAAATTAGGCCAATCGTATTGATGTATCTGTACCATTGTCAGTGTATGACACTGGATCATTTCAAAATTTTGATGATGCCATTCCAGTCACGTGAAAATTATATTAGAAATATTCTCCAAACACCCACAGCATCCATGTATTGGTACTTAATACACTGTCAATAGTACATATATTTTAATAAGGACAGGGTGGTACCACTGTACATCTTTATGGTCCCTGTTGCTTCAATGCCTTTTGCTGAGAACCAAACGGAGCTTGATAATGTACTGTCTAGCACTTGTCTTTATTGCACCATGTTAAAACGTCCTGCCTGTGTCTTGTGTGCAGTCTTCAGTGTTTAAAAGGATGGATGGAGGGTGTCTGATTCCATGCTACTTCAAAGGTTTATTCTTTGAAGTGGCAGGAACGCAACTTTGCTGAGTGGTGCTTAGCTGGTTCGTCTCGATATTATATAGCTGACATATTGTTGAAAGCGACGTTAAATTCTATTAACTCATTCACCCTTGATTTAATTTAATTCACATTTGATTTGGGGTGAATATCTTATAAAAAGTATGACAGAAATATGGCATTAGCACAAATGACATCAGCAACATTTACATTTCTGCCTCTCTGTCACACTGCAGATAAGAAATGTACAGGGTAAAACTGTTTATATTCATATGCATACATTACACAGCCTTGGTGGGTTTATACATTACACAGCCTTGGTGGGTTTATACATTACACAGCCTTGGTGGGTTTATACATTACACAGCCTTGGTGGGTTCATACATTACACAGCCTTGGTGGGTTTATACATTACACAGCCTTGGTGGGTTTATACATTACACAGCCTTGGTGGGTTTAGCATACATGTACAGGGTAAAACTGTTTATATTCATATGCATACATTACACAGCCTTGGTGGGTTCATACATTACACAGCCTTGGTGGGTTCATACATTACACAGCCTTGGTGGGTTCATACATTACACAGCCTTGGTGGGTTCATACATTACACAGCCTTGGTGGGTTTATACATTACACAGCCTTGGTGGGTTTAGCATACATGTACAGGGTAAAACTGTTTATATTCATATGTATACATTACACAGCCTTGATGGGTTTATACATTACACAGCCTTGGTGGGTTTATACATTACACAGCTTTGGTGGGTTTATACATTACACAGCCTTGGTGGGTTTATACATTACACAGCCTTGGTGGGTTAAGCATACATGTACAGGACACAGCATTGTATTTTAATATCCATAATGTCGCGAATGCCATTTTTCGGTTGGACGGAAAATTTGACGGAAAAGTGGACTCCGCCATATATTCTTTCACCACCGCCATTTTAATGTTGCGCTTAATTGTTTAGGATATTTTTTCAATAAATGTTCTCAACGCAATTCAGTTTATGTATAACCCGTGTACCACCCAAAGGTACACTATCTCACAACTTACTTGTGTGCATGCTTCAGGTTTGATGTCAGCATCTTTTCTTGGATATTCAAACTCATCAAACAAGTCCGCTGGTTCTTCCTTTGTCGCAACTTTCGTTGAATTCAGCGTTCCCATGGAAGCAGTGCTCTGGACCCGCGGTTCATTTTTTACGGGCAAATGTCGGCAGTAAAAATCTCCCTGTACCACGGAAGTGGTGTCCCCGTCGAAGGGCTCCATTTTGATTGGTATATCATTCATATTTGATCTGTTGCAGTTCAATCCTAAATGAAATAGATGATATGAAACACGAATCAGCAAAGTCTACTTCTTAGTTGCATCCTGTTACATGTAGTTGGCATGGTTTTATTGATTTATTCTAAGTGCATTTGAAGATGACTCGTCGGGAGCATAATCAGAGCCACATCTTATGTACCAGTGGCGTTGAAACAAAACGTGAAGACAGCATCACCAATAAATAGTGAACAGTTAGAATCCAAACCATATTCCAAACCATACTGAAATCTAAACTCATTGCTCTTCATCATACAGTGGTGATGACCAGGCCCCATCACCAATACAAGATGATGAACTGACCTCGTCCCAATTTGGCCGTAATAAATGTCGATCACAGCGCCTCGTCGTCGATACATGTGAACTGAGGTCAGCAAGGTCACATCTATGGACACGTTCTACAGCTGGATGTCAGTTCATGAGCCTGGTTTACACAAACATGCATGGAATCTGGTTTACAAAACGACAGAAAATCCCGCAGACATGACAGATGAACAGGGCTGTAGCCAGGACTTACTGAGGGGTGGTTCGCCTTCACTCCAAAAGGGCACATCAGGGGCTTTGCTGTATGGGAAAAGGGGCAAATTGGGGGTTCGCTTCAGTTTGAAAAGGCTATTTATATGAGAAAAATATATAATATTTCCGAAAAGGGGGTTCGGCCGAACCCCCGCTCCCCCCCATGGCTTCGAGCCTGATCAATAACCGGTACTCAGAACTATTACTAATCACCATGGATACTCTTAAAGAAGTGTAACGCACTATTACCCGGTTCTACAGAGCCATTTGGCACTCACGTCTACAGGCTTGCGGTGCTAGTGCTAGTGCATTTATATACACATACAGTTTACTTGGCGGGTTATGGGACCGGAGTATAAACATAAACAGAAGACATCAGCAGATATGTTAAAGTCGCTTGGTTTTGGTTTTCGATTAGTTTACTTGGTAAGTACATGTAGTTTAACGATGATAATGCTCGGCGGAATAAACAATGTGTCAACGAAATACAGATGTATGACAAGCCGTTCGGTATATAATCGTTTATTCCACATATGTTGAAAAGTTTTGTACATACATGACATATGAACAAAAGAATTCCAAATATGTATAAAAATCAGTTTTTCGACATATGTGCAAAAGTTTTAGACATATGTTGAAAAGTTTTACACATATGTTGAAAAGTTTTAGACATATGTGGAAAAGTTTTGCACATATGTAAAATAAATTAACTAGTTCATAAATGTTGAACAGTTGTATACATATGTGCAAAACCTTTCCGCATATGTCAAATAAAATGTTTTTCAACATATGTGGAAAATCATTTTATATATGTTAAATAAATGTCAGGAGAGATACTGGAAAGAAATTGGACTGCTCCCTGTGGTATAATCTTTCGCGACTGTTTGTTATCTAACGACCGTTTCAAAATGACGGTCCCTTCGGGGTTCGTTTTTCGTCTTTCCGACAGTGTGAGAAAGTTGGAACTACAGTCAGGACACGGAAGCTTATAATGATAGTACTATATTATTGTGGATTCAAGGTCTGTACATGACCATCGTCCCTAAACGCACCTCTTTTACTTTTGCTAACGCAGATCGTACAAACTGCGTTAGCTGTACATTTGGTTTAGAGTACGGCGGCTCCATGCAATCTTGAAATGAAAGAGGAGATCGGGGAAGGGATGGAAATAAAGTCATAATGGGTCATGAAAAACACAAGGGCTTAGTCTCTTAGCCATTTCAAGGTCAACCTTACTGAATACCATCACTGTGGACAGTTGTTTTCCTTTGTTTGCGGGTGGAAAAGGTGGCAAAACGATACCAGGGAGCAGTCGATGCCTACGACAGCAGTCGCAACTTTTAGACATATGTGGAAAAGTTTTGCACATATGTGAAATAAATTAAATACCGGTATTTCACTTACGTGTAAATGTTTTACACATATGTGAAGAAGTTTTAGACATATATGTAAAAAACTTGTCGAAAACTTTTAGACATATTTGTAAAAGCTTTAGACATATGTGTAAAAGGTTTAGATATATGTTGAAAAGTTTAGACGTGTTGAAAAGTTGTACACATATGTTAAATAAATGAACTATTCTACACATGTTGAAAACTTTTAGACATATGTGCAGAAGTTTTCAACATATGTGGAATAACCGATCAAATACCGTATTGAAATGGATTGTCATACAGATGCAGCATTTTCGATGTTACAATGATAATTTTCAATGATCTTTCGTCGTGCAAGCAGCAAATCCACAAGGCGAACTTTTCAGACTGAAAAAAATAATGCAAAAAAGAGTTTGGCGAGGTGTCTAGAGAGAACAGAAAGGAAAGGCTCGACTATATGAAAATGGATCGGTTATAGAGTGTACTTTTAATTGAAGATAGCCTTATAAAAATTCAAAGAGACAATTTGTCATTGATATTTTTCTCGAGATGGTGACCTTTGCTATTATTCAATATATAATATATACACAACATTACAATTAAATTTCGGGCGACAATTTCATGCACTGCTCACCAGATTCGGACAAATCCTGTACCTGTTACCTGTGCACGGGATGACTGCCGATCAAGAAGAAGAGGATCCGACGAAATTTTAAGGCGCCTGATGATGTGTCCACATGGCTTATGCTCGTTAAATGGGCATGTTTCTCTAACTTGCTGTCACATTTCCTGGGCCTGTTTGTGCAACAACAACAACAAGGCTGAAGTTAGACTGAATTCAGACTCATTTATTCATTGGTAAATGAAGTCTGAGGACCTAGGTTTTATTTGATATTTTACAAATATTGGCGTTCATGAGACATATCCCTCTGCCAAGACGACAAGTTTTCAGGACGCGATCGCGGGTCCTGTAAGATATTTTTTTATCACGCTAGTATTCGAGTGATTGAGTGAGTGAGTAGGATTTAACGTCGTTTTCAACATTGTTTCAGTCATATCACGACGGAGCCTACATGTGCCAGAACACGAGAGTGTCCACAGTTCCTATTATTCTGGACACTGATCAGCCCAGCCAGTACAGCACCCGGTCACCCATCCAAGTATTGACCGAGCTCAACGCTGCTTAACTTCGGTGATCTGACGAGAACCGGTGTGCCCAACGCTAGTATTCGATGTGAGTGCAACTGTTGATGTATGCACGTACCGCGAATAATATTGAAGAAGAGATTTGAAAAAAAATTACAATACCTTGACTTACTGGAGTTGTTTATCTGTAAATAGACACACTCAGTATCAACTGTACTGGAGAAAGCTGCCACTGGCTCCAAAATTTGCTCTCGTCACAACAAATCACTGCGTCGCGCGTTAAATGCGACAAAGTTAAAAAAGTATGACACTGACACGGACTGGATTGGCGATTGGTTCATTATTAATAGGCATAATGGAATTGAAATGGGTCGTGAATAAGGGATGTCGTGGTTTCAAGTGCGCATGTCACATCCGGGTCTTAGGAAAGAAAAAACAAAGCCACGTGGTCAAACGTTTGTATATGACAACATAGTCTAATGGCTAATGCTAATTGTTCTAATCCATATCGACAATAAAGAAATCTTGTATCTGTATCTGTATCTGTATCTATAGCTGGCTGGCACTGTTTTCTGCCGTTTCTGATTTTTTTTCGGCAAAGTGGGTTTTTTGGGGACCGAGAAAATAAATACAGGTATTCGCGAAAAAAGAGAAGCCCAAAACAACACGCTAGCACATAAAATTCACCAGTAGAAAATGCCAAACGATCGCAAACATTCAAAGACGTTCAACATGCTCTGTGATTTGCCTATCAGAACTCGTTTCGTTTGCGTAGTGAAGTCAGGTGTGGGGAAAAAGAGCTTTAAAAAAGAGAACAATAACTCTGGTCACCTGCTAGGCTTAAATTATTCAGAGGTCCGCTTGAGTACGTGAGTGAATTCGATCAATTATGTTGACTGCGTTTTGCGGGTCCCACCCGTTGTGAGCCTCGACGCGGGACCAGGCACAGCGACCAAGAGATGTAGCGCAAGTTTACAGCCTTGCCAGTCAGAATAACTGGGTTTTTTTTTCCTTATGTACGACTAAACAGGGTTAACAAGTTTATATTTTATATTTGACGGGTACATCAAACCCATTTGAGGCAAAAAATCGCGCAGTTGGAGGGCCTTTACAAGTCCTAAAATCTTCCACTGTCAGCCTATGCATTCTCGTCTCGCGAGACTCCCTACTGCGAGAAAGAGTCTCACGCGAAAATGGGAGCCATCCCCCCAAAATTTGGGGGGTGAGTAGGCGGCGTATGATTATCTGGCTTGTCACTGACCTGCTGACTCCGCCGAGTTAGAAGCGAATTGCTAAACATAACGTGGGCTATATAATTGGGAAATGACTCTTTCCGTTTCGGAGCATATCAATCGCGAACAAATTATTGTCGGTATGTATACTTGGCCGTGAAAGCGAGTTATCTAATACAGGAAGTAGTTCGCGGGTAGACACGGCTCGCTTTGAGAATGATGTCATGCTGCCTCGCTTTGAGATTGGAGATTCAAAAATGTCACCAGTTTACATGAGAGTCGCTTTGGTCTCCCGCGGGTAGACACGGCTCTCTTTTAGAATGTCAGCCTATGCTTCCATGCTTCCGCAGGATTGGGGAACCACGTGATCGGTTTGTTTATCTTCCTTCAATCCCAGAATGCACCGCGGACAGCGAAACCTCGATGAATCTTATGGGCGAAGCCGATTGGTCTTTCGGACGTGTATCACATATACTGACATTTTCTACATAAACAGCACAATAACATGTAGATTTCCGGACCTGAAACAGCTGATATCCGTACCGCTAAACTATGAGCATGTCTTCGATTCATTGTAAAATGACCCAAACGCATGCGCGCATAGTTAATCGTTAATGCGTTTCCTGTATACAAGATAGTGGGCACAAGTTCTGTACGCCCATCTTCGACTATATAGGAAAATTAGCTAAAAAATACAATGCTTAAATTTGGATAACAAACACGTGACGTAAGTGGTTCAGTGGTACACTAATTACAACCATTTTAAACAAACAACTGAAGCGAACCACAATTGGACTTCGAACGGTACAAAATAAAAATGTAAAAAAGTCATAATGGGTCATGAAAAACAAATTTTCAGAAAGAAATAGAAATAAGGAATGGTAAACAAGAATAACATAAAAGATACAGGTTAAAGGATTATAGCATACCTGAGGTCAAATATCTGCTATACTATGAAACATCAGCCGCCAAAATGTCTTCTCCGATTGAGATAACGAAAGGAATTATGGGGGGGGGGGAGGTTGTCACTTTTCAAGCAGACATAAAATAAATAAATAATATCCTCCAAACATATGGCACCCTGCCCACACACAAAAACTCACACTTCAACTCGTGCAATGGGGGAGTATCCTGATAGTGGCTGTAGTATAGATTGAAATCATCACGTTTGCAAAACGCAAAAATTGACGTCCATGTTCAAAAGTGCCCGCCTTCGTTTGACTGCTGCAGAAAACCGTTTATCCTTATATTCATACGCAGAAGAAAAAAAATGCCATGGACTGTTGTTGCAAACATCATAACTTTGCATTACATTAACATTCTCATAAAAATAGTTGCAGAATTATAATTATCTTAATGGTCTTCAAAATATCTCATTCATTTCGCACTATTTCAGTGCGCGCATTATGCGTGGGTAATGACAGTATGTGATGCGGTTACTAGAAAACAACATGAACGTCAGGATCATGGGATGAGTGCGAAATCCTGTAACATGGAAGTAAATTTTACACTCCTGTGAAAGGGTGAGTATTATGATTTACTTTAGTGTAGAACCTCAAAATTGAACATATACGTCAATATCGAAGTTAAAATGTGTTAAGGAGGGTTGGATTTCACGACAGATTATTTACGTTCGACCATCGTTATCGAAAGCAGGCAAATCCATCTAAGTTAAGTGGGTGTTTACGATTTGTCACAGCGAAACAGCTCACCAATTAACAATATACGAGTTGTCAGAGCATCTTCATCAGGGCTCTCTAGATTTGTATCTAATACCGCTTATGCCGTTGCTAGGGGCCGTGTGGTCATATCATCCAAGTTGCCACATGAACAGGTACCATAAACGCGTACCTGAGATACAACACATATCACGAATTGTTAGATTCTTGGTATGTGCTTTAGGATAGGTTAACCGGAAGACTACATGTATACTGTGAAGTGATATGGCTCTGTCAGTATGTCGGCACCTCTTCCCACTTCCCTTATATGTGTTGTAATTTACCTCTACTTGGCTTCTATGGACGCGTTCACGTGCCAGAATATAACTATGACTACCTGTGAAAGTGAAGATTCATTGTCGAGTGGATCCTCTTCATGCGAAGGACTAAATATTTGGAGTGAATCAAATGAGATCAAGTCATGGAAAGCAGAATGAAGAGGATAGAATTTGGGTGCCCAAGTGTAGAAGGATTGAACAAACAAAGAAACAATTGTTACCATTGAAGAATTCTTTCTACCCCGCTGTGCTAACTGATTCCTTGAAGCTCCACATCAAGAAAGTGCCGGAACCGGACACAGGGAATCGCGAGGTTTATAAAATAGTGCACTTAGAAGCAATTAATGAACTCTTACACACAGGCAACAAACCTTTTGTGCGATTTGGTTGTGAGGTGCCATTTACTGCATTCAAACGCAGTACGCAGTGGCACTCCAAGTTGCCACATGAACACGTACAATAAAAGCGTACCTGAGATACAACACATATCACGAATCGTTAGATTCTTGATATGTGCTTTAGAATAGGTTAACCAGAAGACTATTCTGTGGATTCATGTGACGCAGTCAGTATGTCGGCACCTCTTCCCACTTCCCTCATATGTGTTGTAATAGGGATGTCAAATTGCCAAGCTATTCCATAGAGCCCAATAGAAACCTATGATTGCGGGGATAATGCTATATGGAATCATATATCTAAAATAGCAGTCACACATTACACAATTGTTATAACGAAAAGGACCATATTTGGACCATTTGATGTTGGAAGAACAATACATTCATGAAAGACAATGAATCAACCCCCCCCCCCCTCCCGCCCCCAATGCTATTAGGCATACAACATACAACACCCACCTGTCCGCCCTTTCCAAGTACATGCCATATAACTAAAACAAACATATGCAGCCATGCATTTAGGCATATAACGCCTCACTCCATCTCCCCCGACCTAATTTATTTGATATTATTTAAACATATGTATACAGGGTAGCCCGTTAAATGAAGAACACCCCTCAAGATGCAATAGTCAAACAGTAGTCAGATGTTATCATTATGTTCGCATGCATGATCCAAATTTGATCTTGCACATGTATGGTCAATGTATTTTTACTGGCCATGTTGAACCATAATGGCTTATCTAATTCTGTCCAAAGAAATATGTTTGACTGTTAAATATCTTTTTCCTTAATTCAAACCCTGTAGTTATGACATACATGTATAACCAACTTTATGACTCCATACATATGTAGTATACATATTTCAAGCACCATACGAAAATACGCATGTATGACAGAAATTCATTTCCTTATCCACGTTACCCATATTTTCTATACATCACAAGTAAGTTCGTTTATATTACAAAATGAGTGTGTTGTTAAATGGCAAACTATCGAAAAAAATATATAAAAATTGGTTATGATTGATATTCAAATAATTTTAGGCCAGCAAGACACGTTAAATCACACAGAATAGTGGACTGGCTTCAACATTAACTGTATATTGCCTTGGGTGACAAATTAACCGAGTCTCTCAATACCATGGGCATCTCAGCACTGTCTGGCACCACATTTACACAGCTGGAGACAGGCATTGGCAAGTGTTGGGAAGAAGAGTTAAAAGTAGAAATGTTGACCGCTGCAGAAGAAGAGAAGAAATATGCCATTCATTCCAATTCCTACCACGAGGGTATACCGGCCATATCAGTCACATGTGTAAGCATTCACACAAGCATACTTACAACGCCTTAGGTCGAGTGGATGTAGTTCTAGGTCTGAACACCAAACGCATCCTAGATATCGGTGTGCGAATTAAAATTTATGCAGTCAGTACACGTGCTGAAACGCTAGGTGAGAAAGTACGGAACCAAGGGTGCAAAAAGAATTGTGATGACATTTCTCCGTCGATGAAGAGAGACATTATGCTGACTGCATTCAATGAATGTGAGGAGAAGTACGGGTTAAGGCACACAAAACTCATAGCCGATGGGGAGAGTTCAACGTTTACAACGCTTGTCGCCGAGGATCCAGTCTACTGTCAACAAATCTGAAAGTTGGAATGTGTCAAGTATGTGGCTAAATGTGTTCGTTCGAGCCTAGAGAAACTGGTCGATCAAAATCCTCAGTACAAAGGAATGAACATATTGACGAACTCAACGAGAGTGCGACTGTCTACCATTGCTCGATGTGCCATCGAGATGCGTGCTAAAGAGAACAACCGTGTTGAAGCTGTCCGTCGGCTGAAAAACGACATACGGAACAGCTTCAACCGTGTGTTCGGTCAGCATGGTTAGTGCAAGAGTCAAGTTATCTCCACAACCAGCAACTACAATTTCGAGAAAAAAAAACCCTCCAACATTCAAGATTCCTCATCCACTGTTCAAACTTCATATAGTATGGCATTTGGTCTGATTGGACTCCAGCCGTTGTTGTAAAGGAGACAATGGGTGACAGACCAGTCGGTGCTGTGGACGCAAATGGTGAGTTGAGGTCGGCGGTTACGGTCATTCTGAAGCGTACAGTCGATAAAGCAGACAGACTGATAAACAATGTGGCCACAAATCTTGCCGAAAACTGGATGTCCTTGAGGACAAAGCTTGATGGCGGAAAAAAGTCCAGGTGTCATGATGCAGCCCTTCGACGCAATTTAGTGAGCCAATGGTCTGCCAAAGTGTGGGAAAAGGTGACGAACACGAAAGTCACATCCACTTTCCATATCATGGGCAGCAGAAATGAAAACTGTTGACCGCTTCTCTCTTGCAGGAAACAAGCCTATGTTTATGTATACTATGATTGTCTTCTTGAATTTTTTGCTAATACTGTTACATGTATATGGAATATGGAATAGGTCTTTGGATTATGGACGCGGATATTCTCTAGTGGACGGCGGCTGAATTATGAATGACGGACCAGACGCTCGTAATATCTAAAAGTCAAGTGCCAAAGCCAGAAGAAGGGGGAAGAAGGCCAGAAGAAGGAAGATGCAACGTGAATCACAAAACTCTAGCTAACAAGCCAAGATGTCATATGGTACAGATGTGGCAGGGGTATGCAAGAATATGATATGGCTCAGTTAAAAGAGAAGTGTGATGTATTTTACAAGGAGAAAGTGCTTCTACCTCTCTGAGTGTCGTGACCTGGAGGAAAGAACAGGTGTTATGCCCAGAATGACACATTGCCCGAAAACTGAGCATTACAGTCTCAAAACCAAAACGCACTGTAAAAAGCATGCTCTACACCACCGTCGAGGGGACATCAGCGCCCGTGTATGGCCTCCCACAAAAGAGAGCAACTTTCCAGGAATATGAACCTGGTGCTGTCCTGTTTCAACATCAAGGTATCCTCTTTATCGTTATTGGGAGCTTCACCTGATGGTGTTGTATACATAGATGGCAAAGTGGCTGGAATTTTGGAGGTGAAGAACGTATTAAAAGACAAACCAATTACATAAGTAGAAGCCTTTAAAAGCAGCTCCTTCTGTCTCCAAAACACTAATAACGAACTACATTTGAAATAAAGCCATTATTACTATCGGTGTCAGGGCAACCGCAGGTGACACAATTTCCATGGCTGAATTTTGTTTTGCGAACTGTTGAACCTTATGAGCTGCACATCGGGAGACTTTTCCCTGATAAAAACCTGTGGCAACATCAAATGTTACCCAAACTAAACAACTTTAAATTCAAAGCTCTACTACCTGATCTTGTTGAACCGAGGCATGGCAAAGTTCTAAGCATAAGAGAGTCAGGCCCCAAATACGTACGTATGTATGTTCATGTAATGCCCCTGACTCACTTGAAGAATGGCTACTTATATATTCATTGCAGACACATATCGTCATTCTATGCTATTTGGGACATGAAGCCAAAAAATAAAATCTTGAGAATGTGCCACAATGAGATTGTGTTATAATGGTGATACAGTATAGAGATGAAATCTAAAAATTCAGTAAGATTGCCGCAGAATTTTCCAACCTGGGGCGTTTTGCAGTTCCAGGATAAAATTTTCTTATTTTTGCTTTCAATTATCTCACAAAATTGGTTAGGTTTTATTACCATTGTTTAGCTGCAGAATGGAGGATTTCTTTTTATATTTACATTAATGGTTAATGGTGTCTTGAAAAGTCATAAAAAGATTCAGCAGGTATTTGTAAATATTGTCACACGTTGTAAATTTTGCATGAAGTCACAGTTATGTAACACGAGTGACGATAAATGCTACTTTTTCTTTTATTAGACAAAAAAATTCAAGTTTAATTGAGCTACTTCTATCATTGCTTCTGTCAGTTGTCATGAGTATATGACCATAGTTTTGAGTTCCTACACCATGTGATTTCTCCCAGTGGTTGCGCCAAATCTAGTAACGCGAGTGACAATGTAATGCGAGTGATGGAGTGTAACGCGAGTGACGTTATCTGGTGGAAGTTACTATTTTCAAATTCCAATTTGTATTAAGTCATGACATGCTGGATAGGGTGGGACAGAAAAATAAATACTTTAAACGTGTGAGTATATAAATGCCGAAGAAAAATACCCAGAATTCTTGTGATCCTGCCAACACTGCATGTGCTTCCTGTCGTCTGCTATTTGGTTATCAATACATCTCAAATTGCGTCCAACTTTGAATTGTGTAGTCCATCATTTCTTAGTCGAAATAGCATTTGAAACATGAGTGTTGGAGTCCTGATGATTCACTCAACTATATTCCATGGAATTATTTAGGTATATTTCCAAACAAAGCTGAAAATTCACTAGGGTTAGTTAATAGGCCAGCATTTTAGCCGAGTTCATTTCGACCAAGGGATATATTTCGGAATTATGGCAGGTCCTTCATCGGTTCATCATTTTATGGTTGACCAATCGATATTAGTGAGTTTATATGCAGTTGCATTGTAATTGAATTAACTAGGAGTAGGAGTTATACCAATTTATAATATCTGTATTACTATCACAGCTACATTCCTCTTTTATACTTTATTGAAAATTTTCCAAGCTTATACTTTCTCAATATAAATACATATACATTTTATGTTTTCTTATCTCCAGTTTTGAATTTTTTAAAATCTAATAGTACTCTATTCTCATAGCTTAAATTTTCTGTTAAAATGACAACATGTACCTTAATTTATTTTTGAAAATATAAATGTTTTATTTATTTGACATAATTCTCTGGTTTGTATTTTTGATTTCAAAAATACCTTTTGAAATTACTTTTAATTATTTATGAAACGATATTCATCATGGGAGGTCTTTTTCATTCCAGACTCATCTGGAATTCGAGTTTGATGCTCTGACCAGTCATTTAGGTCTTGGAATGTGGCATCTCGTGTTCAAATGTTAGCAGTGTTGTGATCTACAATGTGTCACTATTAAAAATTCAAAGTGCTTAATGGAAGCAACATCAAGTGAGTCTCTTCACTGCACTAATTGACTAAAGGAACTATGCGTGTTCTTGACAAATATTCTGCAGTTGGGACAATACTATGACGTCACAGGTGTCATTTGATGACTGGGATATTGGTACTCTCCATATGAAGGATTGGTGTCTGGTGAAGTACAACCAAAGATGTGTACCCTGGTGAAATACTCAATATCGTCGAGAATGAGTATTGCATGTCCGTAATGATCCGTACAGAAGCCAGCAATACCTGGAAGTTACCTACACACTGTGATTCCGTTCATTACCACCGGGAACAAATTTTTAGAAAGTTAGACGGTCCAGTTCCTTCAAACAGTTGCTCGTCTTTCACATTTCCAGAACTTCCTTAGCATGTTAAATGCACACCCTTTTCTGAGATGAACATACAGTGTACAAAGTTCTGTTCAGTTATACTGTATCTGAGATGTGTTTTTTATGGCACAACATAATTTTATGGTTTTGTGGTGTTTAATGTTCACTAACATTCAAACTTTGGTATCCTCAACTGAGAGGTAACGCGAGTGACGTAACGCGAGTGACGAGACATTGAAGTTATTTGAGCAAGCTGTTACACATTGGAACAACTTAGTGGATTCCTAATTGCATTGTTATTTCAAGAGGTCTACAGGGTATTAACAGATCCACTAAATTGTCATCTGTGTGTAAAGGCTTGAGCTTAATTCAAGAATGAAGTTATGGCTAAAATTTCCATGTCCTTTTTGTTGTAACGCGAGTGACGAGTACGCAAATTGGAATTAAATAAAAGTTTTAAATGCAATTACAGCACTTTAAATTTGTATGAATACTTTGGGGCCTAGGTTGTCTTTATGCATTATGTGTGCAAGTATACTTTCATTGTTGGAGGCAGGTGGGGTATAATATAACCAAAATGGTGCGAAAATTAACGCGAGTGACGTGGAATTGACCCGCCATGAATAAAAATACCATAGTCGATGTTGTGATCATCATTCTCTGCATACACGGAGTCTATTATGACGGAAATGCCCATCAGCTTGACCCTCGATTTCAGGTGATTTTGAGGCTCCATAGGGATAACTTTAACGTCTGTAATTAATATATGCCCGTCTGCCATTTCTGTATTTTTATTCATGGCGGCCCATTCTCTCCAGTTAATGAAGGTCAAATAGGGCGCAAAGGTAATAATAAGTGCGCCATGGAGATGCTCAAGTTACCACCAGGGAAATGTATTATTCGTCGGCATAGCGTTGAGGGAAGGGAGACGCTATGAATCTTAGCTAGCTACCTTTGAGTAGATGATTTACATATAAATTCCTACACTGAGGTTGAGCCTTGTGATCGTTGTGGACTGGGCAACTTGTACAGGAAGGAATACTAATTGTAGGCCTAATGTAGGCCTACATGTATAATGGTGGTCACTGAAGGAGAATTATTATTTCAAGAGAACTGTACACTTATACCAGCTAAAATTTCCGTTTTGATACCTTGACAATTGAAATCGAATGGAAATACATTGCCTGGATTATATCCTACCAAGATTACACAGGTACTAAGATTTGATGGTTTGTGCTCTGTTAATGTTCAAGCAGTTTTCAGTCACAGAAGTTGTTTTACTGGACCTTCATGAAAACGAAAGTTGTATCCAGCTTCTGCGGGCAACAAGTTTCATGGGTGTTATTATTATTTGGCATTATGCTTCATTTGTTCCTTCATTGCACAGTAAACAACTCCATCGATTCGTCGAAAATTACAAGTGAACACTATGTTTATTAAGGGGGATTTTCCTCCGAAAATCTGATTAATCGAATTTTCTCACACCTTGTCAGTCTTTTGGCAATTTCTTTCCAATGGCATAGAGTATGGTCATGAAAATTCTCCCACTTGTCAATTTCGACACGAAAAGATATTGAAAGAAGAAACATATTAGTCAATGTAATGCCAATCGAGCTTAACCCAGTTAGGTATAAGAGCCCCAATTTTCACATGAAATTGATGTACAAGTATTTAATAGTACTGGACCACTATTTCCAATTTGTAGCACCTGCATGTGAAAATATTAACCAAACTATTTCATATTCCTTGATTTATCAGATGGATTTGACTTTATACTGTGCTAATATCACTTCGGTTGTGTTGTTCAATTTGACGCTGCATTTCGGATATTTATGCTGGGTTAACATAGTTAATCCCGATTGATATTCCCATTAACTAAGACTTCATGCTAAATAAATATATATTTTTTCACGTGTTTCTTATTTCAATATCTTTCTCGTATCGAGATTGACAAGTGGGTGAATTTTCAGCAATACGCTATCTGGTCAAAGCAACGTCTTCAAGAGTGCTTTATCTACATATTGTAAGCGTCATCATTATCATCATCATCATCATTGATAGATTCAATTGATGACTTGTCAAGATTTTGATTGACTTTCGTTGCTTTTTATTTCTTTAGGTTCACACAATTCCGGTATCGCACTATTCCATGAAGACGGAAAATGGAAGATTTATCAATAAAAGTGGACGCTGATGATCAAGATACCGCTTCAATGATACAGAATGAGTTTTTCAGCTATTCAAAAGGAAATCTACCCGCAAAAACAGAGGTAGAGACCCAGTGCGAAATGAAAACTGAAATTGCTACGGCCCGTACAGGAGCGATAAGCATGGAAGACAAAAGAACTAAGGCCAAAATGGAACTAGCTACCATGCTTGACGTGGCAGGACTTCCAACCATCGATTCTCATATTGAAACTAAACCGTATAAACAAGTAAGTTGTTTTTGGGCAATATAGAGATATTTCAGAATCACATTGCTTCAAGAAAAATATTGAAAAGATAGATGTATATATTTCAAATTACTCGTGGAAAAAAATATCAGAAACCTTACATTATTCTGTTGTTCTCAATACAGGAATGGCTTATTGCTTGAGAGTGAGCTAGAATGGTTATTCCTAGTTATTCTATTTGAAACGGGAGTGTTGTTGCTAATCCTGTGAAAGTGTCTACTGTGAACTCGATGAACGCTAAAATGCTGGAAATCTTCATCTTAGAAAAAATTCTTACACAAAGTATTCTGCGAGTTGCTTGTCATGTGTCATTGTTGCAGTCTTCAGCGTTGGAACGGTGAAAGTTACTTCCAAATACTTGAAGATCAATCATTGCTGATACCCTTAAAGTGTTAACTGTAACACTCCAGTTTTTATTGTGTAATCCCATACATGCATGTCTTATGATGTAGGATGCTACATGTATGAGATGATTCGTCACCATGATCACCAGGAAAATCTTGTGAACAACTAGTAGATAGGGTAGCATACACTGTAAACTTAGGCGTTAACTTATTGAACGCCTAAATTGTAGCACTGTTGGACGCGTAATTGTGTTCAAATTATTAACTTCCATGTTCAATTTTAAACTTTAACATTCAAACATTTAATTCAGGTATTCAAATGCAGAAGGCATTGTTGAACAACTTTAACACGCGTGTTAATGTTGTGGGCACTTATGTTAAGAGTTTAGAATGCTATTGTCCAAACTTATGAGTTATTATTATGAATAATGAGTTATGCATTTGAATACCGGGTTTAATGCTTTGCATGTTGAAGTTCAAAATTGAACATGGAAGTTAATTATGCCCCCCCCCCCCTCTAATTAGAGGGGGGCATATAGCGATCGCTTTGTCCGTCCGTCTGTCCGTCCGAATTTCTTGTCCGCACGATATCTCGGTTAATAATTGATGGACAGGATTGAAACTTGCATGGACTGTGGCCAGTCCCTTGTAGTTGTTGGTTAATATTGTATGGACAATTATGGAATTTGCAGGATATGTGATGAGTGCCCTGTAATTGGGCAGCGTGACGTTTCCCCGCATTTCCCATATATTTTCAAGAGTTATGGCCCTTTTGTTCTTGAAATCTTTTTGAATTGGGAATTCTCCGGAAATGATATGTGGGTCAATGCCCCACGGTTGTGCAGCGTGAAGTTTCTCTGCTTTCGGTTATATTTTCAAGAGTTATGGCCCTTTGTTGATCAAACCTAAGTGAATGGGATATGTTTATTTATCCAGGCTGGATCTCCATCCATAACCGATTTGGACCGTGAAAATGGCTAGGAAATTGTTATTCTACAATTCAAAGCAGACCGCATAGGTCCTGAAGTATGAAATTGCCTCAAAAACAGTGAATTGAGTGCAAAATTAAAAGTTCACGATCGCTTCATAAGTTCACCACAATATACTCCCAAGGAATGTAGATCTCATAACCAGGTCACATTTTGGGATTTGGCGAAAGCCCCGGGCGACTATCTTGCATCAAAACATTGTATTATTACTTGTTGGTCCATACTTGGAATATGTATTATGTGAGGCATGCCGAAAAAAGTGACAAACAGAATTTTTATAATTCGACAAATTAGGCTCCCACAGACCACTACAGAACAGAACAATGGTGGAGCAGTGTCAGATTAAAGCGGAAGGGGGGGCATACAATTGAGCAATCTCTGATTGCTTCCTTGCTGCGTTTGAATAAGATAGTTAACAATTTCAACACAATTATGCGTCCAATAAGTTTTGCAATTTAGGCGTTCAATAAGCTAACACCTAAGTTTACAGTGTATGAAAAATTCCCTCAAGATTTAGTTCCACAGCACGTGCTTTGATAGCTAAAACAACAGCTGATAAATACCCCTCATGTTATTCAATGCCTCAGTCCTCACACCACATGTTAGTTGCGGCGACATCTGAACGACATTTCTGGCATGCTACACATATTAGAATACTGGCTATTTCGATGCGTTCTTTTCTCCACACGTCATCATGTCGCATGCTATGTAAATGCGCTAATACGGCATTAATAAAGTGAAAAAAATATTTTTGTAACTTTGCATAATAATCTGTGTTCGGTTAATAGAAAATACTCAAGTTTGATTTTGTTAATGCTCACAGCTTAGAGTGACATATAACAGCGTCGACTGAAGTTTGATATTGGGGTGTTGTCTGTTTTCGACTTTTCGCATACATTTTAGGATGGATTTGTTTTTTGTCTAAAATATGACACCTCGAACCTAAACGAATCTAAGGTTTTTAAAGTGGCCATATCTGCCGTGGTGTTACATCGAAATATTATTTTGGTTATTTAGGTGTCATATTTTGCATGTATTAAAAACCCCATGCTCTGATGCACAAGAAAAAGCAAAAAAGAAAAAAACAGATAAAAACACAATTTGAAAAGTCAGTTGATGAGGTTTTTTGTGACTTTTGAGACTGAGCTTTGACAATATCTATCTGATATATCTGAGGATATCTGATTTTTGGTTGATTTCTTGTTTTAGGATAATTCAGACAACGAAACAGGGGCTGACAGAATGACCCTGGGACCTGACAGACCTTATCCAGTGACCTTGTACCAGGTTAATCAACAGTTGAAGAGCAATGCTGATATAAACATTGCACATCTTCGGGAATCCGCTACTGATCATTCCGAAACAATGAGCGACATCATAGAATCCAGAGAAGTCTCACCCATGTCACCGTCGTCAGCACTTGTTATATCGCACCCACAAGAAAGTGGCAACAAATCAAAACAGGCATATTGCTCTGTAAGCAGCTATAGTGTAAAGGTTTACGAAGAAATGTATACTGGAGATCTGCCATACAAATGCTCATGTTGTCCATATATCTGCAAAACACGTGGCCACCTAAAGCAGCATGAAATAACTCATACTGGTGAAAAGCCATTCAAATGTTCACTGTGTCCATTCAGCTGTAATCACAGGGGAAATTTAAGGAAACATGAAACAACTCAAACTGGTGAAAAGCCGTTCAAATGTCCACTGTGTCCATTCAGCTGTAATCACATGGGAAATCTAAGGAAACATGAAAGAACTCATACTGGTGAAAAGCCATTCAAATGTCCACTGTGCCCATTCAGCTGTAGTCAGCGTGGACATCTAAGGCAACACGAAAGAATTCATACGGATGAAAAACCATTGAAATGCTCAATATGCCCTTATAGCACCATAACAAAAGGGAGCTTAAGGCAGCATGAAATGAATCATACTGGTGAAAAGCCGTTCAAATGCTCAAAATGCCCATTCAGCTGTAATCAGAGTGGACATCTAAGGCAACATGAAAGAACTCATACTGGTGAAAAGCCATTCAAATGCTCAATATGCCCATACAGCTGTAATCAGAGTGGACAACTAAGGCAACCCGCAAGAAAACATACTGGCGAAAATCCATATAAATGTTCACTGTGCCCATTCAGCTGCAAACGGAGTGGATACCTAAGGCGACATGAAAGAACTCATATGGGTGAAAAGCCACTCAAATGTCCACTGGGCCCATTCTGCTGTAATGATAGTGGAAACGTAAGGCAACATGAAAGAACTCATACTGGTGAAGTCATTCAGATGCTCAATATACCCATTCAGCTGTAATCAGAGTGTAAACCTAAGGCGACATGAAAATAACTCATACGTGTGGGAAGCCGTTCAAATGCCCACGGTGCCCTTATAGCTGTACAAGTAGTGGAAACCTGAAACGACACGAACGCTCTTATGCTGGTCAGAAGTAAAAACATAAAACGACATGAATTCACTCATACTGGTGAAAAGCCATATAAATGCTCAATATGTCCTTTTAGCAGCACACTAAATGGAAGCCTGAAAGAGCATGAAAGAACGCAAACTGGTGAAAAGCCATACAAATGTTCACTCTGCTCTGAGAGGTTTACCTGGATGAAAAAGCTCAAGAGACAGAATAACTCACACGAAAGGTGATCATGCTCATGAAAGGCAGGGCCGAAATCAGAAAATGACAGTCTTTTGTTCAAATCTACTATTTTTGTCGGAGAGAGATTTTTGAGAGGGGGGAAGAGAATGTGTCGGTGTTCTGTCTCTCAAAATTATAAAAATTTTGGTTCAACTAAATTTAAAAAAATGAATAAATCAAAAAACAGAAAAAAATGGAAGGTGGGTATTCCGCAAATGTGGTCAGTTATGGCACTACCGAAGGATTCTGGGTGTGTGCCATTGCCAAGATCTGATGATAAGTGTTTCTGTTTAGCAGAAGTGCACATGCAGGCCTACACCTGTACATCGAAAGTTTGCTGTAATTGTGAGCTTTCAATGGATGATTATGAAACTTGGTACACACATTTCTTATGATTGGAGGATATACCTGTGCTGTTTATGATATGAAGTATCATCTTTCGTATATCATATATTACTGTAACAAATGGATGCCTACAGAAGCAAGAAAGGAGTCATACTTGTGATAAACCGTTCAAATGCCCACGGTACCCATATGGCTGACACTGTGCGCATTCGAGTGGACACCTACAGCGACAGGAAAGAACTCATACTGGTAAAACCCTTATAAATGTGAACTGTGCCCATTCAGTTGTAAATGCAACATGAAACAACTCATACTGGTGAATATCCATATAAACGTCCACTTGCTCATTCAGCTGTAAACAGAGTTGAAGCCTGAAGCAGCGTGAACTAATTCATACTGGTGAAAGCCATTCAAATATCCACTGTGCCCATTTAGCTGTAATCAAAGTGGAAACCCAAGGCAACGTGAAAGATCTCATAATGGTGAAAAGCAATTCAAGTGCTCAAAAATTAGGTTAACTGGACATTTTAATATAGAGACAAATAGAAAATCCTTGGTTCAAGTAGTCCTAAAATTCTATTTGAAACAAATTTTGAAGATTATTTTATCAAAAGTGAGATTTTGTTCACCGGTAATGATAACTGACAAATTTCATGAAACACCTTTAAACCTCTTTCATTTAACTACTATTACAGATCTTAGTTTTGCATCAAAACAACCCGGATTATAAGTGAAATGGGTAAGTTTAAGCTCGCCGATATCAGTGGATAATTTCGATCTATATTAACACTTTTCCTGTTCACACGAGTCCGGTTAAATATTCGACCGTCTGCATGATACCAGTATGGATATTAATATCGGTGTTCCAGAAATGAACATCGAGCCCACTGAAGACAAATTATCTTGAGTGTTGGCATAGGTGATCTCAGCTGTCACAACAACATTCAGATTATACTTACTTCCGTGTAATAAATACCGGTAGTGTTTCACGTTTTCGATAGTTTGTGTTCTATGTGAAAATATTCCATGTATATTAGTATTTCTATAGAAACCACCGCGGACTGGAGTTGTCTACTGATAACACAATCGAAGTATTTCAACGAGACGGAAACAATTAATGTTTAAGGAATGTGAAACTCTCGGAGCGGTAGGAAAACGGGGGGGGGGGGGGGGGGGGGGGGGGGGTTATAGAGATGGCAACGGTAGCCATTCTAATTTTCTTCTCCATAAACAATATCCTGAACCGGGTGTATGTGAAGGAACAACCATATCCTCGCATGGTACATGTATATTCGCTTGTTCCGTTTAGGATGGGGTCAACCTCCGTATCGAGGATTTTGACGTTGTGACTCACCGCTGACGTCTGTTGGATACAAATCCATGGAATTTGAGACCGTAACAGAGGTGACACCCAATAAACATACGATCGAATTTGAGAGAAGATATTTATGCTATTTTCTGTTTATACTTCTTTGAAACCTAGACTCTCTCTCACATGGAACATTCTGAGTCTCACCCCTGCTGTAAAAACAATGTTACGCTAAGGTAACATATAGTTGGCATGGAAACTAGGAACAAGAATAATAATTTATGATTTTTCTGTTCTATCCTCCCAGTCTCACAAAATCCAGTGACATTTATTTATGTTATTATGGTGTGTTTTCTTGTAATAATTGCAAATCCAACATAGACTATATTTCGTATAAACTACAAGGTTTGTCCCTGGGGACACGTCAAAGTCTGGGGACACGTCAAAGTCTGGGGGCACGTCAAAGTCTGGGACACGTCAAAGTCTGGGGGCACGTCAAAGTCTGGGGACACGTCAAAGTCTGGGGACACGTCAAAGTCTGGGGACACGTCAAAGTCTGGGGACACGTCAAAGTCTGGGGACACGTCAAAGTCTGGGGACACGTCAAAGTCTGGGGGCACGTCAAAGTCTGGGGACACGTCAAAGTCTGGGGACACGTCAAAATAGCTAATTTAGGAGCTACAAAACAGGAATATATTGCAAAAAAAAAAGCAAAAAAAAGGAAGAAAATATTGGCATTAAACATTTATAATGTGCTAAGGCACCATGCAATGTAATTTCTTGGTGGAAACTAATAAAGATAATCTGCGGTACATTTTGTAGTATTTTATCGCAATATTTAACGGTAAATTACTGGTAACTTACCTACACGAAAAAAGAAAACTGCCTGGAGATTGCTGAAAAATTTGAAGTAAAAGTTTAAAATGTATATGTACATGTTTCGCTGATATTATTGCTGGTCCATATGGATTGCTGATCCATCGTTCTTGGGTCAATATAGTAAAGGAGTTTGTTGAATTGGAGCCGATCCGATTTTCACCCGGTCAGGGGAGAACATCATGTCCATTCAGCAGTGATGATCCAGTTCAATTATTATAAGTGGATGGATACATGTAAATGATCAAAGACTCTGTCAAACATGCTCGCCGTGAAATTCATATGCAATCCATTGTGCCGGCGTTTATATCGAGTCTGTTTACCAGCAAAATCTAAGTTGAGCTGAATTACTGGCTCGATAACCTTCTGCTGGAGAAGCTTTATTTAATTCGTGTTGATTAATTGTTGTTATATCATAGATCAGATTCCACTCTGTGATAAGGGTTGCCACGCCCCCTCACTCTATATACACCAATCACAACTAGAGTTCCTGGGTTTTAGTTTAACCGGTTAGCGCGCAGTCCGTGCTCCCGGTCCATGACAGGTCACACTTCTACCATGAATCGACAAGCGTTCGATCTGTTGTGGCGAGCAATATCCATCTCGGAGACGGAAAAGAAGCAACTTAAGAGATTGGAAAGCCAAATTACATGCACGCACCATGCCATATCGCGAATTAATATGTAATAGGCAAAGCCTAGAAGTGAGCGCAGAACAGTTCTTGCCCTCTCAGAGTAGTTCTGAGCCACAGGGGCTCGTTCCCGTTGTTAATTGGGTAATTAGATTAATGAGGGGGGGGGGGAGGGGTCGAGGTAGGGAATAAATATTACTATTAGAAGGGCAGACACTTAGTCGGCGTCGAGACCACACCACGTTTGATCCTGATATTAGTGAACAAAATAATGAGGACTGGAATCTGAAATCCAGCCCTCTTTGGGGGGGGGGGGAGAGTGTGGCCATGGTGAAAGAGTGCACGCTCGTAATCTCGGCTGGTGGTCTGGCGTGAGTTCGAATCCCACCGAAGACTTTCAAGATATGAAAATATCCCCGCTCACAGCTGGGCTTATCAGTGTCCAGGGTAAAAGGAACTGAGGGCGCTCTCGTGTCCAGGCACATGTATAGGCACCGTCGGATATGGCTGAAAAATTGTTGAAAACGACGTTGAATCCTACTCACTCACTCTTTTCACAACACACACAACATACATGTACCTTTGTCTGGCCGGGACTTGCTGATTTGTTAGTACCTACCTGATATACACACAATCCCCAAAGGTGGCATGTAGATTTCCTCAAGTTATATTAAATAGAGATTTCCTACATGTATGTACAATGCAGTGTTGACATTATATATATAGATTAAATAACTGAACATTTGGTCATAAAATTTTATGCAATTTTAACAATGTAACAACAAACTAATAATAATTTACCCCGAGATAATTATCTGGGAGGAAATTCGCGATTGGTCAATTATCTCGGGGGAAATTAAAAAAATATTAACTATGTCCCCTCCACGGTTCCGTAGTTAGCTGTTGGAATAGTTTTGATATCAGATTCTATGACTCGGCGTATTTCAGTTTCCTGAATTGGGGCTCTTCAAAAATATAAAATAAAATTTGGGGAATCTTTAACCACACACAAAGACTATTTTCCGAGTATAGAAACCCTTTAAGGCAAGAAGACAAAGGCATTTTCTCCTGCAATTTCTTTTACCTAAAATCTGTACATGTCAGCCAGATAGAGAAGAACACAAGTAATATGTACTGGTACATCATAATTTATGATGATAAATTACATAATAGATTCTTGCCTCTGATGTTCATGTACCTTTCTATGCTAACGCATGTAATTCACTATCTACCCAGTTACCTTCAATATGTCAATCATTTTGTTGACTTACCTTTAGTGCGGCTGTGCCATGTGAAATCATGCTATGTTTTCCTTTAGCTGTTGAAGGGTGTTTGACTCAATCACAATAATCAACATACATGTACATGTAAGTGACATTAAAGCAAGTGGACTTTTGCAACATGATATTTATGTGAGGTTATTATTTCAATGTTCAAATGTATCGGTCTGCTGTAGGATCACCTGTTGTGTAGAAGACATTTACCAGTATATATGATACATAATGTCTGTGATTAAGTCCCATCATGGTCTCTGATATATTGTATAATACTGAATACATTACTGATGTGGACTACCAATAAACATAACTATCAGGGTGACTGTGAGTGAGTGAGTGAATATGATTTCATGTCGCTTTCTATTTCATTCATATCACGATGTTGGTTCCTATTCCTTAACTATCAGATAGTATTATTTATTGTTTGTTCTATATTAAGTTAACATTATAAACTTTTCATTTGCTGGAATTCAGACAATAGTTCCATCAAGCTGGTGCCTCAGGACTGACAAAGGTCGGTGGATGCCCATGAAGGTGACATGTAGTTTGTACTGCAATCATCAAAGTTATACACACCCGATTATGACCTAGAAATTAAAAAAGAATAAAAAGTTGTATTAGTATATTATTTCCAATGTCCCTGTAATTTACGGAATGAATGGCGTGCAACTGAGATTATGTGGCCGGATAAATAATTTGCATTTGCCAAATTATTAGGATCATCTCCTGATGGAAAGAGCGAAAGGAGATGAAAGCCAAAATTGTTAAATGGTGTACTACTGTTGCCTGCAGGCAAATGATAAATTTTGATCCATTGGGTATATGTAAAAACAAGAAAAATAAAAGAATAGTGTTTGACACTTAATTTATGTACCTGCTCAGACTTCTTAAATTGTCATGTATCATTGAGTTTCTACCAGGCTAAATAAATAATATATCATGTATGTGTGAAATTTGTTCATACATACCAGTGGAATCAAGACTGAAATCTACCATGGTGTTGAAGCAATGGTCAAAGATGACTGCCTGTAAATAAAGAAATGGAAATGATAAACGATCATATCAAATGTAAATTGAAATTGGTACCAAATTAAAAGGGAATCAAGTTATCATGAAGAAAACCAATCTTTTATTCTAACAGTACATCATGTATATCAGAACAATTTCAAAACAATAAATTAAAAGAAACCACAAATGTTAAATGCTTTTTACTTTTTCTCGGTTGAAAAACAAATTCATTGACACTGTTTGAATTGTTCTTTCATTTGCAGTTTTTCTGATGGGTTTATTTTCATTTGAAAGTACATTTTAACATTATCACTTTATCCATAACCCTTCCCCCAGCACACTAATTCCGAATTTCTCTATATCGATAGTTTTTGATGTGATAGGTCTTTGTCCAATGGTTGTTTCATATATAGCAATATAGAGTAGTCACTATTAAATTAAGCTCCCCATAAAACAAATTATTCTAATTACATGTAAGCTAGACATAGTAAAGCATGTTCATCTGTTTAACAAGCAATTCATTTTAATCCAATGATCGATGAAGTGTGCAGATATGGAGCTACAATTTCAATCAATATGCAATAATAGAACATAGCATGTATGTAAAGTTCATAAGGAAATGTTAAATTTGTCTGTAAAATTTGATGTTTGTTTGGGGACGAGTTAATTGACCCAAGGTTGGGGACGAGTTGACTCAAAGTTCGAGTTGGGGACGAGTTGGCTGGGGACGAGTTGCTTTGGGGACGAAGTGACCTGTTCCCACATGGAGAGTGCTGATAATACAATCATGTAATTAGGAAGAACATACAACATACCAGCTGGATGCATTACTCCGTCGAGGTTTATGAAGTTTGTGTCATGGGCAACAATACAGGTGCCATAAACTGCATGGGAGAATGGAAAGAAAACGTTCAACAAAATTTTGCAAACATATGTTTGAAAAAATTGTATCTCTACTGTAAGTACATGTGATAAAATCTCAATCAAAGTGAGTAAATCTATATTAGGGATGCCTAATATTCCAGTGTTATAGCAGCTATGTGTGAGGTTGGAATTTACCCCATTTCAGTAGATATTCTAGTTACAATGTCCCGATACTGGGCCAGGTTAGGTGAATTGCCAGAAGACCGGCTGCTTTGGAATGCTTACCAAGAGGATTTGAACCTCATGACCTCGAAATCCAGATTCTCTTGGAATGCGAAAATATTAAATTTGTTACAAATTCTAAACCTTGAACATTTGTGGACTCATACAAATTTACATTTTGTTATAAATCAAATTAAATCAGCCCTCCAACACTCATTCTTATCCAGAACTGGCCTGTCTCCTGGTAAAATCACTAATTCCAAACTGGATACTTATTGGACATATGGGTATTGATAACTACCTCAATGATGTAGTGATGTTTAAGCACAGGAAAGCTCTCACTGGTCTTCGAACAAGTTGCCATTCTCTTGCCATTGAGACTGCAAGGTACTCTAGAATTGAGATTACGAGAGAACTTCGATTGTGTAGTGAATGTCCTGGACAGGTAGAAGATGAATGGCATTTTCTAATACAATGTTCGTCATATTCTGTTGAAAGACAATCTTTATATTCAAACCTGCAGAAACTTCTGCCAGTGTGGCCAAAAACTAGGTCAGATCACTTGAAAATGTTTCTCAATCCGGTAGTAGAAACTTCAAATTTAATTGCGAAGTATATTTACAACTGTTTCGAAAAACGAAAATTGGTAACAGTAACAGTTCCTAGTCATCAGTCGTGTTAGTTTTCTATATTCTAGTCATATATAAGTAAAACTAAGTTCATTCTTGATATAAGTAATGGGAAACATAACATTGTCTACTTGTTTGAGGTTTGTTTCACTCATATGGTGACAGTCAGTTTGGTGGAAGATTAAACTTAAGACTTGAGTCTGGTAATTCATTGGGTATATTCAATAATTAATTTTAATTCACTCTGCTGAAAAAGGCACAGCTACTGTAGAATCAGAAACTTTAGTATGGTACAGATATGAAAATTGAAGTGGGAATTCATATGATTTGAAAATATTATAGATACTAGGAACAGTGATACCAGTCACTGTGCATAATGATTAAGATAGAATTTATTATTAAAAATTTCAGGTAATTGGATATATTTTGACAAAAACCGGAGGATTGGAAACCTTCTGGAAATTGGCAAAGAGATACATGAGGTTTGAGGAACAATAAATATAAAAATCAAATGCATCCCAAGAAATGCATCCCAAATTAAAATCATACACCCCCCTCTACACACAGAGATGTGACACCCTCCGTCATCTTCCCCCTCCCCCATCGTTCTCTCTGGGTACTCCGGCTTCCTCCACCAGTCAAATTGTCTGTCACCTTATGAGCAAAATATTCTTGAGTGTGGCAACTGCCCCCCCAAATCTGCATAGGCCCTCATTTTATATTTTTTCCTAAAGAACCAGGCAGTTGGATAGTGTCAGTGTCAAATGCTTGAAAGTAGTATCGACAAAAATATGACCTCGTCCATTGTGTTGGTAATTATTTGGGCGAATTTTGAGATCGTTTTCTTCTCCAATGCGTGTATTTATGCTGGAGTCAAACGAAATCCCCCCCCCCCCCCAACCTCGGGCAAGGGTCCGGTTTAGTGGTGGATTACCTGGGGATTCACAACATGTTTACGCCCCAGGGAGTGGGGTTTTCACACATTTTCAGTCCTGTTTATCTTGGGATTCAGTTAAGACTTCTTCTACCTAGGGATGGGACATCAATTGTATTTGGTTGAGGTTTAGGTGGGGATTCAGTTCAATGTTTTGCCCCAGGGGGTAGGGCATTGAAGCATTTTAACAACTCTCATTTGCTAAGTCCCCACTAAATCCCCGAGGTTGGGGGGGGGGGGGGGGGGGTTCACTTGACTCCTGCATTTACCTCGCACATGTTATTGCATACAACAACAACAACATGGGCTATTTTGACTGCTGCGACATAAATCAATAGCTGCCAAATGCTTTGCGATATACTGAAATGACGAGTGGTGTACAAGAAATCGTCGTATCTCGACGGCATAAATTGGCAGTCATACACTTACCAGAAAAACGGCGAAGTTGCCATCGTTCTATGCCTATAACCTGGGCAGCCGCCATGTTGAATCTCCCGCTGATGGAAGTTGGGAACGCCGATTTCTCGTCGATTTCCGCTCCGGACATTTCTTTATTTCCCCTTGTCATTCTTTTGATGTTCTAGCGGGATTATTTATTTCAGCGTGAATTTTTATTTTTGCATGCACTATAATCCAGAAGTGGATTTAACAAATTATTGCTGAACACAAATCCCAACATTTCCCATAAGACATACAAAACAAAATGACTGCCACTTTTGGCGGAAGTCGGCTAACGGAAGTCGGCGAAAACTGAGTTGACCGGCTTACTGAACTCATTGGTATGGTATGTGTTATTTCTTACGTACGTATGCATGTTGTGTATAGAGTTCGCTACGCGAACTTCGCCGGCCGTTCACTGCGCTCACTACTAACCCGATTTAAAAAATGCAACAAGGTCCATTATCTCTTGCAATTCATCTTCATTCTTGATTGAAAATCAATTTCGCGGAGTTTACATGTATATAGGCTAGTTGCAGTGGAAATGAGACAACCCTTGATAACAGTTTCCATGAAGTCAAACTGAAGATCGTGATCTCACGCCAGACCCGAATTCCCAATTGAAACTGATTTGACTCTGCGGTCCCCCCAGCAAAAGGGCCAGTTGTGCATGGGTGTTTCGAAACTGCCAACAGCCCTGAGTACTTTTCGCCTTGACACAGGGATATATCTCTCCAATGCCAAGGTTGGTAAAATAATAAATGCAACCAAGGTCCACAGGCCACATTTAGCAATGAGTAAATGAGTGTGAGTTTAGTCTAGCTTCAGCCTTGTTGTTCTTGCACAAGCAAGTCCTGGAAATGTGACAGCAAGTTAGAGCAATATGCCCATTTGGGCAATAGTTCATTTTAGCTATTATAGGTCCCATGACCTACCACGTCAACTGTATGTATTTTTAAGGGAGACAATGCACCAGACTACACTCTCAGAAATATTCAGGGAATAATCCTGAATAGATCAGGCTGCACATCCACAACTCAGTTTCAGGGATTTTACCTGAAATTCAGGGATAATTTCCTGAAATTCAGGTATATCACCCCAGAATTAAAGCTAAATTACCTGAATTTTAGGGGATTATACGTACCTGAATAGGGTCGGGAACATACTAATCAGGGTGGTAAATTTGCCTGAATTTCAGGGAAAATCCTCTCATTCAGGGATCATTTTCCTGAAATTCAGGAAATTATCCCTGAATTTCAGATAAAATCCCTGAAATTGAGTTGTGGATGTACAGCCTGATCTATTCAGGATTATTCCCTGAATATTTCTGAGAGTGTAGTGCGCCCAAGCCTGTGGAAGTGAATATCAAATGGCTCTGTAGAACAGGGTAATAGTGCTCCTAGTTATACAAGTCTGTAGATGTGAGTGCCAAATGTCTCCGTAGAACCGGGTAATAGTGCTCCTAATTATATAAGCGTTACAATTCGTTAAGAATATCCATGGTGATTAGTATTAGTTCTGGGTACTGGTTATTGATCGAGGACGAGGCCCTGTCATCGACATTTATTAAGAACAAATTGGGACGAGGTCAGTTCATCACCTTGTATTGGTGATGAGGCCTGGTCATCACTATATGGTGAGCAGCAATGAGTTTAGATTTCAGTTCTTCACCATTCGTGATGATGGAATATGGTTTTGGTTCTAACTGGTCACCATTTATTGGTGATGCTGTTATCACCTTTTGTCCGCGAAAGATGCCAGCTATTTTAGCTGACTGTGAATGGTCCGCCATTTTCAACGCCACTGGTACATTCGATGTGAATCTGAATATGCTCACGATGGGTGATCTTCAAATACACTTAGAATGAATCAATAAAATCATGTAAACTAACAGGATGCAGCTAAGAAATTGACTTCGTTGATTCGTGTTTCATATTTTATTTCATTTAGAATTGAACTGCAACAGAGCAAATATGGATGATATATCACTGAAAATGGAACCTTTCGACGAGGACACCGCTTCCGTGCTACAGGGAGATTTTTACCGCCGACATTTGTCTGTAAAAAAAGAACCGCTGGGCCAGAGCACTGCTACCATATGGGCACTGAATTTAACAAAAGTCGCGACAAAGGAAGAACCATCGGACTTGTTTGATGAGTTCGAATATCGTAGAAAAGAGACTGAAATCAAACCTGAAGCTTGTAAACAAGTAAGTTGTGAGTTAGTGTAAATTGGGTCAATTTGTGTTCAGAACATTTATTGAAAAAATATCCAAAACAATTAAGCGCAACATTAAAATGGTAGTTGAGAAAGAATATATGTCGGATTCTACCATAACCTGGTGTACCTTTTTGTCAAATTTTCCACTCAACCGAAAAATGACATTCGCAACATACAATTCTGCATGTAAATGTATGCTAAACCCACCAAGGCTGTGTAATGTATGCATATAAACAGTTTAAAAAAAATTACAATGTACATTTCTTATCAGCACTATAATAGAGAGCCAGAAATGTAATTGTTGCTAATGTCATTTGTGCTTATGTCATACTTCCGTCATACTTTTTTTAAATATCCACCACAAATGAAATTATTCAATAAATGATTCACAGTGGTCCTATGCTGAACTTATTAACATATATGCACCATTGCCAGTGTATTATATACCAATACATGGATACTGTGGGTGTTTTAAGAATGTTGCTGATGTCTAACTCCCGTGACCGGAATGACATTAGCAAAGTTTTGAAATGACCCAGTATTACAGCATGGGTGATGCCATACATGTACACTGACAAGAAATTTCTTCAACATATACAAAATAGATTTTGACGGAAAAATGATGTAAGCAACACAAATGTTGCATATGTCATTTATGTTTTGTCCTGCTAAATTAAAAACTGTACAAAGATCACTTGGCTATTTTTTTTACTTATACAGTTCATTGACATTTTGTAGATAGTAAGGTAGAGGACACATTTTCTGTTTACGATAGTTTTGAATCTAAAAGTGTTGCTTCAGCTTATGTCATGTTTTTGTTCCTTCATTGATTTACGGAAACGGGAATTAGTGAACAAAGTTATCGTGGAATCCGCTATATGAATGTAAGCCACCAAGTAACTCACAGAAAACTTGTCATGTGAGTCCCTATGTGGCTCTTTGCTCCATCTCCAACCATTCACCGATCTAATCAACACAGTATTGGTGTGAGATAGATATCTGTCAATTTAGTTAAGGGAATTACAATACGTTAATATATTATTGTTGTGGTTGTTGTTATAGGAAATTACAGAGAGCTGTTTCTACACAGAGGAGATGAAAGGTACTGGAGATGATAATGTGCTGGCCATGGTAACAGACAGACCATACCCGGTGACCTTATACCAGGTTGATCCCCAAATACGGAATAATACTGGTACAAATATTGAAGGGTTGGAGGACGATAACCTGGAACTACATACTGATCACGTAGGAATTAAGAGTGCAAACATTGTAACGACTGAAGAACCATCGCGCAATTCAGCTTTATGTCAACCAAGAAGAATGAAAAAATCTAAACCTGGAGAAAGATCATACAAATGTTTACATTGCTCTTATAGCTGTGTTAGCAGAAGTGATCTGCAGAGGCATGAAAGAACTCATACTGGTGAAAAGCCTTACATGTGTTCTCTGTGCTCATATAGCTGTACACATAAGGCTGACCTTCAGAAGCATAACAGAATTCATACTGGTGAAAAGCCATACAAATGCTCTATGTGCTCGTATAGCTGTACACAGAAAGGTAACTTAGAGAATCACAAATACATTCATACTGGTGAAAAGCCATACAAATGCTCTTTGTGTTCATATAGCTGTGCACAGAGAGGTCACCTTGATGTGCATAAAAGAATCCATACTGGTGAAAAGCCATACAAATGCTCTGTGTGTTCATATAGCTCTGCGCGGAGAGGTCACCTTGTTGTGCATAAAAGAATCCATACTGGTGAAAAACCTTACAAGTGCTCTATGTGCTCATATAGCTGTACACGTAAGGGTAACCTTCAGAAGCATAACCGAATTCATACTGGTGAAAAACCATACAAATGCTCTGTGTGCGCATATAGCTCCGCACAGAGAGTTCACCTTACTGTACATAAAAGAATCCATACTGGTGAAACGCTTTACAAGTGTTCTCGGTGCTCATATAGTTGTAAAAATAGAGGTAACCTTGAGAGGCATAACAAAATTCATACTGGTGAAAAGCCATAAAAATGTTTACTCTGTCTGTATAAGTGTTCATCGAAGCAGGGCTTAACTTTCCATGAAAGAACCCATACTGACGAAAAACCATACAAATGTGCACGGTGCCCATATAAGTGTGCAACAAAAGGGAACTTGAATCGACATGAAAGAGCTCATACTGGGGGAAATATCCTACAAATCCCCTGTTTAACTGTCCAACTGTGTGACAAAGGAGAACCTGTGAGCCCAAGCGTGAACTACGTGGCAAAGGAGAACCTGTGAGTTCAAGCGTGAACTACGTAGCAAAGGAGAAACTGTGAGTTCAAGCGTGAACTACGTGGCAAAGGAGAACCTGTGAGTTCAAGTGTGAACTACGTGGCAAAGGAGAACCTGTGAGTTCAAGCGTGAATTACATGACAAATGAGAACCTGTGAGTTCAAGCGTGAACTATGTGACAAAGGATAACCTGTGAGTTCAAGCGTGAACTACGTGGCAAAGGAGAACCTGTGAGTTCAAGCGTGAACTACGTGGCAAAGGAGAACCTGTGAGTTCAAGCGTGGCTGAGATACTAAGGTTACATCCGAGAATCCACCGAATTCTCGGATCTGAATGTTAGGTGCTGACGAATTCTTTCCTGTATAGCGTATGGTTGGTATTTAGTCACCAGACGTCGTCAATTTTTTCCACATCTTGCATACCGCTAAAATTCACAAAGATATCTCATACAGGCAAAAAGTCATACAAATGTTCATCGTGCTCATATAATGGTGCATGGGAAGGACAATTAAATCGACAAGAAAGAACTGATACTGGTGAAAAGTCATACACGGCTCTTAGTTGGCTGTCCAGCGACGCAACATTGAAAACCAGTCGGTTCACAAGAGAACGCTTACTCGGGATAAGCTCTTGAAATGTCCACTTATCCCATGTAGCTGTTCCTCTAGTTAGATTAACAAAATTAAACAATGAACATCATGAACTTTAGCTTGCTGGGAGTAAGCCGCCTGCCTAGTAACATGTGTCTTGTATTAAAATTGGAGCCAATGTTACAATACAAGAATGGATACAAAGATATGTTCATGCTTTTAACCAAACTTAAATCTGTCCCTAAAAAGAGCCAAGATAAGTGGAATATGATAGTCCATAACCAGCTGGCATGAAAATGCATACATGTGCTTCCATTCAGAACATGTAGCGATTGCAAACTGACGGTGGTTTCAGTACAGAATGAACCACAGAACAAACTGCTGCTATGCCACATGAAAATTTTACAGAAACACAAGTGTAGCATTTACTATAGTGAAACTGAAACACCTTTGCACTTATTTTGAGAATTCACAATTGTGAAGGAATTATGGAAAAATATGATAGACTGGATTGTCAGTAAAACTGATACAGTAATTGATATGAATAGTGAAAACGCCGCCATTGGCGTGGTAACAGATACAGTCGTCTCCAGGCTTGTAAACTTCATCATTATTGCAGTATGATTCTAAATATACGAGTGCAAGTTCAAGGTGGATCACTATCAACCACAACTTTGAAACAGGAAATGAACAAAAAGTGGAAATCAAAAATTATTGTCCACTAATCAAGGCAGAAACTTTCAAACAGAGATGGTAATTTGTTCTAGAATTATTGAATGACTGAGCCTATACCAAAAAGTATATTCTATCTGTGTTTACTCTTGTTGTATATAATCTTGATTTACTGTACAGATCTAAATTGATGATTAACAATTAAATTGTGACTATAAATGACTGTCTGTGTGTATCTGTCTTTACCTATATGTCTCCATGTATTTAGGGACGGTATCCAACCAGCGTTTGCTGTTGAGACGTTTTAAACGATGGAAAAAAACGCTCAGCTACTACACCCATCGTTTGCACCATCGTTTTTTTTGTGTAGCAAACGATCAAAAAAACCATCACCGGAGACAGCCGAAGGTACCGTTGTCGTTCGGAAGAAAACGTCGTCGTTTGGAAGACACTGACAAAAGACGATCGCACGTGTTAAGCTGCGCATAAATACACACTGGGTGAACAGGCCGTGCCTTAGCTCTCAACTGCGCACATGTGTAACAAAATATAGCGCTATCAGCGAATGTGAAAACGGGTTTAAGACAGGGGAAATAAATTACACTTTAATCGCCTTCCGCGTTTGTTTTAAAGGTTTGATTACGAGAAGTCGCTGTTTGTGTGCAAAAATTTTCTATGAAAATGACAACCATCTAGCTGTGATAATGGAAGTGTCACGTACGCAAATAAAACTAAATGGTTTAATAACACCCTCCCCATGTATGCACGGTGTAAAAAAATTCTTTGAATAGGCCGCAAAAGGTAATCAACAGATAACTCTGCCGATATCTTACTGATCTGAATTATGTTCAGTTATTATTTAACTTAAAGAAATACCCGTTTCAAAAATATTTAGGTTGATAAATATTTCCTTGTTATTCAGGGCGATACGGAAGTCTACCGTGGAAAAAGGGTGTTTATTCGCCTGGAAATTTTCGCGATAATGCCGACACTAGGTTTTGATCCCTTTCCTTGAAAACGCATGGATGCAATAGAAATCTAAATAAATATTTTTCATCGCGAGTATTATGGGACCATGAAACTATTATATGATTTTTGTATGTTCAGCGGTTTTCTTGTAATGTTTACCGGAAAACGTAACACGATTTGCGGGGAATTCCACTGAAATTCGCCCACTTCAGAGCACGTTTTAATACCTCACTGGCAAATCGTGTTACACTTTTCCCAATAAATATAACATGAAAAGAGCTGAAGAGACAGAAATTATATTTATATTTTCATGATCCTATAATACTCGAGATAAAAAATGTATTTAAATATTTTATTTTATGAATGCGTTTTCAAGGAAATTGATAAAAAAAAAACTAATGTCGGTATATCGCCGAAAATTCTCGGCAAATCGACCCTGTTTCACGTTAAATAAACCAAAAAATGGAAAGGTTTCTTATGTTATTTGGCCTGTGTACTGTATTGCAGTCCATAGGGAAAATCAACACGCGCGTTTAGCTTTAATATTTTAGAAATATCGCAATTTATTCTACGGATCTGTCTGAAAAAAAAACCCAGCTTGTGTACGGTCAAGGAGCACACGCGTACACGCACGTGGCCTTCCATTTCGACTGCGGTTTATCCCCAGCATAGAAAAGTCGACACATGACTGCTCCCGGGAAAATAAAGACCGGTGTAGAACACGTGTCTGTCGAAACGTTCATGGCGATATACCAGATCAGAGAGGAAAACGCTATATTCACGATCCTTCAATTCACAAGTCGAATACATTAAAATTATCCAGAAAGTTTCTAGAGCTATACTTTGATGGGTGCCATGAAAAAGAATTGTCACGGGAGAATATTTGGTGACCCTGATATTTGAACATCGCTACTTGAGAGAAAGTGGAGGTGTGAATTTCCATTGAGTCTTCATTCAAGCATTTTCAATGTTTTAGATTGAAGGGAATTTCTCGGCAATGCGCCGAGACAGATGTATTTTTTGACAACCAATCTTTTATTTGGGACTTTATCGAAACAGATCCAAATATTTGATTATCGGTGTTTTATTTATTATGGTCAACTTAACGCACTTTTATTCTACATTGCAGGTTTGTTTGCTCCATGGACATATTGAAACTAGAGGAATGACCGCCTTTTCTCCGGATAATATTATTCGCATATCCACATATTTCTTCGTTATGTTTATATTTTGTTGTAAGATTCTAACCAATAAACATATGATTGTGCAAGAAAGTCCCATATCCCTATCCAGCAGGACTATACGTGGAAGAAACTAATTTCCGATGAGCATATAGGTAAGAATCCTGCTTGATTAGTAAACAATATTGCCAAGCTGTCAATTTATTGTCTAGCCATAATAATAGTAAAGTGATCAGCTTTTTTGTCTGTTCTATTGGTCTACACACAGCTTGACTTTCGAGCCACGAAGGACGCAAGAGTTACTTCCGGAGGCGGCATCCACGGGCATTTGCTTTATTACTACCATAATTCAAATAAATGGACGTTCACGGGAAGTATCGCTGAAGGGATTAATTGATCACTCCGGGCTCTAAATAAGCCATGCAGTTTTGTTCCATGAAAAATATATTTAAGTGCATTTCTGGAAGGTTGGACATATATGATCTCATCTAGTACTATACACATCGTCTTTCACATCCAGCTTATTTGTTTCTCACCACAAGCGATACTTCATTCACTATGGAACAACATACAGGAAATCAAGGTAAGTTCACATAAATTTTATTACTGATCGTATGCATTGCATTGTTGGGATAAAATATTGTTTAAACCAATAACAAAGAGAGATCAACAAATATACGCTATGAAGAGTAATAAATGACATGTGAGAAATTCAGGAATTAACACGGTGGGATACAGCCCATAGCAAATTAAGAAGTAATAAACAATGGTTATTTTGATTACCCACTCGAATCCCAACGGCGAAACAAGACTAGTTAATTCTTGTTAATTACATACACGATCACTCATAACTGGATCGACGATACCAAGTGACAAAATAATCTCTCTGTATGAAAATGTCATGCGGCGTTGCTCTAAAAGTTGTAAATGTACAAGCACGGGTATCCGACTTCTATCGAAATTACAAAGTTCAGATGAATAGAGTACTCATCACGTATAGATATTTGCAGATGTAACTTTAAAAGCTTACCAAACAAGGCGCGCTTCAAAAGCGCAAATTGAACAAAAACAAAATTATGAGTTACACCATTAGAAAACCGTTATCTATGGTGAATGTCTTGTAAATTTTTGCGCTTACGCATCGTCCTGAAAGAGAAAAAATATACGCATTAGATTGTACTGTTTCACTCGACATTTATCTGTAATCAAACGTAATAATAATTGTTAAAGTAAATCTATGATCATCTCATTCCAAAAATTACAAATATTGTCCATAAAACAAATAAACGACTACCAGGTGTTAATTTTTGTTGACAAATTTTTCAATCATACAGACCTAATTCCAAACACTTTCAGATCATATTTTTCAAAATTATCTGTTGTCCACAGGTACCCAACTAGACAGGCTAAATTAAATTTATATCGCGATTTTTACTACTCTGACTTATAGTACTAAAATAAAGGGTCCCAAAATATGGAACAATTTACCCTCTCAGTTAAAATCTCACGTTTCGCTCTCATTATTCAAATCGAGGATATAATCGTATTTATTCCTGGAACATAATTAGACATCTATTCTGTTTGCCGTCTGTGGAAGTTGGAAATAAAATTTGTGTTTTTGTCTCACTATGATAGAGTTTACCGCATATTATCATCTTTGTAAATATAATAATTATTTTGGGATAAAACAAACCCCTCGGGGTTTTCATCCCGCCACTATTATATTTTGTTTACTAAACATTATTGTTATGCATGGTGAAATAAAAATCAAATCAAATCAAATGGTAATCTAGAACTGACTTTTTTGAAGCCGCATTCCAAAATGCGCAAAGCCCGTATTCTGCAAAATACATAAGATTCGAATCGCACGTTCATAAAACGATATCATGGTTCCATAATATTTTGTTTATTAACGAATTACACCGTAACCGATTCTAAGATATAGTCAAGCAGCACACGTATAGCAAAAATCTGGAGAAAAAACAACAACATTAATTTGTGTTCCGTTCTCATAATCCGTTTTTCACGGCCTCAAGCGACACAGCCGTTGTTGTTGTTTTTGGGTCTGTAAAGCGGGACTACTTTCGAGCCGATCGTTTGCTAGGAGACTTTCAATCGTTTGCTAGAAAACGTCTGCACCTTTGTTCGAGGTGTGAAAAGACGACCGGCACCCTTACCGTAGGTTGCCGGAGATTTCCGGCGATCGTCTTTATCTGACCGGCGTTTTTTAAAAAACGATCAACTCATACACCCATCGTTTGCATCGACGTTTTTTTTTCATCGTTTAAAACGTCTAGCAAACGAACGTTGGATGGATACGGTCCATTACCTACGCTATGTATTATGATATAGAGAGACCAGTAAGTGAACTTACCTACGCTATGTATTATGATATAGAGAGAGCAGTACGTGAACTTACCTATACTATATATTATGATATAGAGAGGGCAGTATGTGAACTTACCAATACTATATATTATGATATAGAGAGACCAGTACGTGAACTTACGTATACTATGATGATATAGGGAAGGCAGTACGTGAACTTACCTATACTATATATTGATATAGAGAGAGCAGTACGTGAACTTACCTATACTGTATATTATGATATAGAGCGAGCAGTACGTGAACTTACCTATACTGTATATTATGATATAGAGACCAGTACGTGAACTTACCTACCCTATATATTATGATATAGAGAGGGCAGTACGTGAACTTACTTACCTATACTATATATTATGATAGAGAGAGAGCAGTACGTGAACTTACCTATGCTATTTATTAGAGAGAGCGGTACGTGAACTTATCTAGACTATATATTATGATATAGAGAGAGCAGTACGTGAACTTACCTATACTATATATTATGATACAGGGAGACCAGTAAGTGAACTTACCTACGCTATATATTATGATATAGAGAGGTCAGTAAGTGAACTTACCTACCCTATATACTATGATATAAAGAGAGCAGTACGTGAACTTACCTATACTATATATTATGATATAGAGAGAGCAGAACGTGAACTTACCTATACTATGTATAATGATATATAGAGGGCAGTAAGTGAATTTACCTAAGCTATGTATTATGATATAGATGGGGCAGTAAGTGAACTTACCTACTCTATATACTGTGATATAGAGAGAGCAATACGTGAACTTACCTATCCTATGTATTATGATATAAAGAGACCAGTAACTTACCTACCCTATATATTATGATATAGAGAGACAAGTACGTGAACTTACCATACTATATATTATGATATAGAGACGGCAGTACGTGAACTTACCTATACTATATATTATGATATAGTGGGACCAGTACGTGAACTTACCTATACTATATATTATGATATAGAGAGAGCAGTACGTGAACTTACCTACCCTATATGTTATGATATAGTGGGACCAGTACGTGAACCTACCTACCCTATATATTATGACATAGAGAGACTGGTACGTGAACTTAACTACCTGATAAATTATGATATAGAGATACCAGTGTGTGAACTTACCTACCCCACATATTATGATCTAGAGAGACCAGTACGTGAACTTACCTACGCTATGTATTATGATATAGAGAGACCAGTAAGTGAACTTACCTACGCTATGTATTATGATATAGAGAGAGCAGTACGTGAACTTACCTATACTATATATTATGATATAGAGAGGGCAGTATGTGAACTTACCAATACTATATATTATGATGTAGAGAGACCAGTACGTGAACTTACGTATACTATGATGATATAGGGAAGGCAGTACGTGAACTTACCTATACTATATATTGATATAGAGAGAGCAGTACGTGAACTTACCTATACTGTATATTATGATATAGAGCGAGCAGTACGTGAACTTACCTATATTGTATATTATGATATAGAGACCAGTACGTGAACTTACCTACCCTATATATTATGATATAGAGAGGGCAGTACGTGAACTTACTTACCTATACTATATATTATGATAGAGAGAGAGCAGTACGTGAACTTACCTATGCTATTTATTATGATATAGAGAGAGCAGTACGTGAACTTATCTAGACTATATATTATGATATAGAGAGAGCAGTACGTGAACTTACCTATACTATATATTATGATATAGAGAGACCAGTAAGTGAACTTACCTACGCTATATATTATGATATAGAGAGGTCAGTAAGTGAACTTACCTACCCTATATACTATGATATAAAGAGAGCAGTACGTGAACTTACCTATACTATATATTATGATATAGAGAGAGCAGTAAGTGAACTTACCTATACTATATATTATGATATAGAGAGAGCAGTAAGTGAACTTACCTTCGCTATGTATTATGATATAGAGAGGGCAGTAAGTGAACTTACCTACCCTATATACTATAGTATAGAGAGACCAGTACGTGAACTTACCATACTATATATTATGATATAGAGATGGCAGTACGTGAACTTACCTACGCTATATATTATGATATAGTGGGACCAGTACGTGAACTTACCTATACTATATATGATATAGAGAGAGCAGTACGTGAACTTACCTATACTATATATTATGATATAGAGAGAGCAGTACGAGAACATACCTATACTATATATTATGATATAGAGAGTGCAGTACGTGAACTAGCTATACTATATATTATGATATAGAGAGACCACACGTGAACTTACCATACTACATATTATGATATAGAGAGGGCAGTACGTGAACTTACCTATACTATATATTATGATATAGAGAGGGCAGAACGTGAACCTACCTATACTATATATTATGATATAGAGAGGGCAGTACGTGAACTTACCTATACTATATATTATGATATAGAGAGACCAGTACGTGAACTTACCTATACTATGTTTTATGATATATTGGGACCGGTACGTAAACATACCTACACTATATATTATGATATATTGGGACCAGTACGTGAACCTACCTATACTATATATTATGATCTAGAGAGAGCAGCACGTGAACTTACCTATACTATGTATTATGATATAGAGAGGGCAGTAAGTGAATTTACCTACGCTATGTATTATGATATAGAGAGGGCAGTAAGTGAACTTACCTGCCCTATATACTATGATATAGAGAGAGCAATACGTGAACTTACCTATCCTATGTATTATGATATAAAGAGACCAGTAACTTACCTACCCTATATATTATGATATAGAGAGACAAGTACGTGAACTTACCATACTATATATTAAGATATAGAGACGGCAGCATGCAACTCACTTCCATACTATATATTATGATATAGAGAGGGCAGCATAAAACCTACTATACTATATATTATGATATAGAGAGGGCAGTACGTGAACCTACTCTATACTATATATTATGATATAGAGAGCGGTACGTAACCTACCCTTATGCTCATATTATGATATAGAGAGGGCGGTGCACGTGAACCTACCTATACTTTCAAGTATGTTACATAAATAGAGAGACCAGTAAGTGAACTTACCTACGCTATGTATTATGATATAGAGAGAGCAGTACGTGAACTTACCTATACTATATATTATGATATAGAGAGGGCAGTACGTGAACCTACCTATACTATATATTATGATATAGAGAGGGCAGTACGTGAACTTACCTATACTATATATTATGCTATAGAGAGGGCAGTACGTGAACCTACCTATACTATATATTATGATATAGAGAGGTCAGTAAGTGAACTTACCTATACTATATGTTATGATATAGAGAGGGCAGTACGTGAACCTACCTATACTATATATTATGATATAGAGAGGGCAGTACGTGAACCTACCTATACTATATATTATGATATAGAGAGGGCAGTACGTGAACCTACCTATACTATATATTATGATATAGAGAGGTCAGTAAGTGAGCTTACCTATACTGTATATTATGATACAGAGAGACCAGTACGTGAACCTACCTATACTATATATTATGATATAGAGAGGGCAGTACGTGAACCTACCTATACTATATATTATGATATAGAGAGGGCAGTACGTGAACCTACCTATACTATATATTATGATATAGAGAGGGCAGTACGTGAACCTACCTATACTATACATTATGATATAGAGAGGGCAGTACGTGAACCTACCTATACTATATATTATGATATAGAGAGGGCAGTACGTGAACCTACCTATACTATATATTATGATATAGAGAGGGCAGTACGTGAACCTACCTATACTATATGTTATGATATAGAGGTCAGTAAGTGAACTTACCTATACTATATGTTATGATATAGAGAGGGCAGTACGTGAACCTACCTATACTATGTATTATGATATAGAGAGGGCAGTACGTGAACCTACCTATACACTATATTATGATATAGAGAGGGCAGTACGTGAACCTACCTATACTATATATTGTGATATAGAGAGGTCAGTAAGTGAACTTACCTATACTATATGTTATGATATAGAGAGGGCAGTACGTGAACCTACCTATACTATATATTATGATATAGAGAGGTCAGTAAGTGAACTTACCTATACTATATATTATGATATAGAGAGGGCGGTACGTGAACCTACCTATACTATATATTATGATATAGAGAGGGCAGTAAGTGAACTTACCTATACTATATATTATGATATAGAAAGGGCAGTAAGTGAACTTACCTATACTATATATTATGATATAGAGAGGGCAGTACGCGAACCTACCTATACTATATATTATGATATAGAGAGGGCAGTACGTGAACCTACCTATACTATATATTATGATAGAGAGAGAGCAGTACGTGAACTTACCTATACTATTTATTATGATATAGCGAGAGCAGTACGTGAACTTACCTAGACTATATATTATGATATAGAGAGAGCAGTACGTGAACTTACCTATACTATATATTATGATATAGAGAGACCAGTAAGTGAACTTACCTACGCTATATATTATGATATAGAGAGGTCAGTAAGTGAACTTACCTACCCTATATACTATGTGAACTTACCTATACTATATATTATGATATAGAGAGAGTACGTGAGTAAGTGAAATTACCTATACTATATATTATGATATAGAGAGAGCAGTAAGTGAACTTACCTTCGCTATGTATTATGATATAGAGAGGGCAGTAAGTGAACTTACCTACCCTATATACTATAATATAGAGAGACCAGTACGTGAACTTACCATACTATATATTATGATATAGAGATGGCAGTACGTGAACTTACCTACGCTATATATTATGATAGAGTGGGACCAGTACGTGAACTTACCTATACTATATATGATATAGAGAGAGCAGTACGTGAACTTACCTATACTATATATTATGATATAGAGAGAGCAGTACGAGAACATACCTATACTATATATTATGATATAGAGAGAGCAGTACGTGACCTATACTATATATTATGATATAGAGAGAGCAGTACGCGAACATACCTATACTATATGTTATGATATAGAGAGGGCAGTACGTGAACTTACCATACTACATATTATGATATAGAGAGGGCAGTACGTGAACTTACCTATACTATATATTATGATATAGAGAGACCAGTACGTGAACTTACCTATACTATGTTTTATGATATATTGGGACCGGTACGTGAACATACCTACACTATATATTATGATATATTGGGACCAGTACGTGAACTTACCTGTACTATATATTATGATATAGAGAGAGCAGCACGTGAACTCACCTATACTATGTATTATGATATAGAGAGGGCAGTAAGTGAATTTACCTACGCTATGTATTATGATATAGAGAGGGCAGTAAGTGAACTTACCTACCCTATATACTATGATATAGAGAGAGCAATACGTGAACTTACCTATCCTATGTATTATGATATAAAGAGACCAGTAACTTACCTACACTATATATTATGATATAGAGAGACAAGTACGTGAACTTACCATACTATATATTATGATATAGAGACGGCAGTACGTGAACTTACCTATACTATATATTATGATATAGTGGGACCAGTACGTGAACTTACCTATACTATATATTATGATATAGAGAGAGCAGTACGTGAACTTACCTACCCTATATGTTATGATATAGTGGGACCAGTACGTGAACTTACCTAACCTATATATTATGACATAGAGAGACTGGTACGTGAACTTAACTACCTGATAAATTATGATATAGAGATACCAGTATGTGAACTTACCTACCCCATATATTATGATCTAGAGAGACCAGTACGTGAACTTACCTACGCTATGTATTATGATATAGAGACCAGTAAGTGAACTTACCTACGCTATGTATTATGATATAGAGAGAGCAGTACGTGAACTTACCTATACTATATATTATGATATAGAGAGACCAGTACGTGAACTTACGTATACTATGATGATATAGGGAAGGCAGTACGTGAACTTACCTATACTATATATTGATATAGAGAGAGCAGTACGTGAACTTACCTATACTGTATATTATGATATAGAGCGAGCAGTACGTGAACTTATCTATACTGTATATTATGATATAGAGAGAGCAGTACGTGAACTTACCTATACTATATATTGATAGAGAGAGAGCAGTACGTGAACTTACCTATACTATATATTATGATATAGAGAGAGCAGTACGTGAACTTACCTATACGGTATATTATGATATAGAGAGAGCAGTACGTGAACTTACCTATACTATACATTATGATATATTTTTAATAATAATAAAAATAAAATAATAAAATAAAATAAAAAACGTAAGCAACTGTACCGTACTCAAAATTGTGTCCATTTCTCTGTGCTTCCGGCACGGGCATATCCAAAGATTATATAAGAATAAATCAGCAATAGTTCAGGGAGATCTGTATTAATAAAAAGCTTGACAGCTGTAAATCAATTATAAGCTGGAACTTCTTGACGAAAATTACCTCGTCTTCAATATGCTAATAGATAAGCCCATATATATGACCCACAAACAGTTTAACGTTTTTCCATGAAATTCCGAAGACATCTAAACTGGCGGCCATCTTTTTGAAAGCCATTTTTCACCTGGCTTTACCCGATTTAAAAAAAAAAAAAAATTGTCGATATTTTCCCTGGTAAATTTATTGATATGATAGAGAGGATATGCGAAAAAGTCAGAAAGTTTAAGCTCTCATCTTTCCGGTGCCGAGGGTGAATTGTTCGGTTATGTCATTCCCTCCCACTGTTGCCTGGCCTGTGGGATATTGGATGGTCGATGTCTACGTACATGTATACATTTTTTCAATAAATTATGAAAATTAATGAATATATATCTTATATATATTTTTTTAATCAAATTTTTTTCTTTTTTTTTCTGGGTGTAATATCAAATCGAATTACTACAGTTTTTAATTATCCTACCCTGTCCTCTATGACATAGAATTTTATTATGACATAGAATTTTATTCCATGTCATAGAGGACAGGGTATGATAGATAATTAAAAACTGTAGTAATTCGATTTGATATTTTAGGGAATGACTTTTATTGAGACAAAGAAGAAAGAGAAATACACCCAGAAAAAAAAAGATTAAAAAAAAATTATATATATATTCATTAATTTTCATAATTTATTGACAAAATTTATACGTATACATCGATCAGCCAATATCCCATAGGCCAGGCAACTGTGTTCCCTCCCGAATGCCAGATTAGGTTATTAAAGAAATGTGGGGTAATAGTAATCAGCATATAATAATAGTATCAGTTCGTGTATGTCGAGCAGAAAGGTCGTAAACTATTTCTATGAATATAAAATCCCCGTTATCACACCATAAAAACCCATGATAATGCATAGAATAGAATGGGATCAGGTTTTATCCGAAGAGGTGAAACAACAATGCAAAAACTGAAATGTTTCCCCAAGATTTACAGAGCGCTGGTGAGTGGTTCTGAGGGGTACACTTTAGAGAATAACTAGTTGCAGTCGAGTGTACTGCCCTAAAGATGAGTGGTTCTGATGGGTACACTTTAGAGAATAACTACTTGCAACCGAATGTTGCAACCGAGTGTACTGTCCTAAAGGTACGAGTTCAAGGCAAAAACTAATGGATAAACGCGAAAGGTGAGTTCCAAGTTCACCAGTCGGAATTTATCATATACGGAGGCAAGACGAAAAAGACGAAAAGAGATGGATCATAGCCAAGTTACTTACACGCATCATGCCATGAACACCGCAAATTATCATAACTAAAAGTAGGAAATTCTAGTCGAAAAAAGGAATCAGTGATATTGTTGAAGAGGTAAGCCTAATCGTGTTAGAATTAAAATGAAAAAAATAACAAACAAACAAAGGGATGGGTAAAATGCGGTATAGTTAGCAGGGCCCAGTGTAACAAGAATTCATCTTCGTCCGTCTAAAACTTATCTACATGTAATTTCTTCTTCAGTTCAGCCAGTAGTGAGTATATGTGCTTTAAGTAGAAAAAATGCATTGTCTATGAAATGTACCATGCTCATTCACAATTATGATCAGTCAGGCTACCTTTCCGCTGTACCCATTGATTTCCACTGTCCGGGACTCCCTATTGTGAGTAGATAATTTACATATAAATTTCTACACTGAGGTTTGGACTTGTGATCCTTGTGGACTGGGCAAGTTGTACAGGAAGGAATAATAATTGTAAGCCTAATGTATAATGGTGTTTTTCTGTCACACTACAGTAAAACTATTATTTCAAGAGAACTGTACACTTATATCAGCTAAAATTGCCGTTTTGATACCATGACATGAAATGGAATGGAGATGCATTGCCTCTACTGTATCTCATCAAGAAATAAAAACAGATAAGATTTGATGGTTTGTGCTCTCCTAATGCAAAATGTTTAAGCAGTTTTCAGTCACAAGTGTTGTGTTGTTTCACTTGACCTTAAGAAAACGAAAGTTATCAAGCTTCTGCGGGCAACAAGTTGCCTGGTTGAGGTGTTTATTAAGGTGGATTTTCCTCCGAAAATCTGATTAATCGAATTTTCCCACACCTTGCCAGTTTCTTGGCTACTTCTTTCCAATGGCATGTACATGTAGAGTATGGTCATGAAAATTCACCCACTTGTCAATTTCGACACGAGGAAATATTGAAAAAAAGAAGAAAAGAAATAAAGTAAAATATTTTCTGCGTTGCTTTGGCCATATAGAATAATGCTGAGAATTCGCCCACTTGTCAATCTCGATACGAGGAAGATACTGAAAGAGGAAACATTTTAGTCAATGGAATGTCAGTTGAGCTTAACTAATTTAAGTATAAGAGCCCTAAATTTCGCATCAAATTGATTTACATATGGGTCATTCCATGAAATGGGGTCACCTTTAAGCACTCAAACTTAAAACCAGTGAATTTTCTAAAATATTACACTGATTTTAAAAACATTTATTCCTATTTAATGCCAGATATAAGTAGATATACAGAAGATAACATCTTAGTTATATGTACGACCATTACTTTTGGAGGACCATCAGTGTCCGCATATGAGGACACCCACGGACCCCAAAAATGTGACATTGCAAACATTGCAAACATTGATGCTTTTGTTTGCACTGTGTGTATGAATTGCTAATAAATTTGACCAATAAAACAACTTAAAGTATCGATCTGGCTCATGTCTTTCAATTTATTTTAGTTTATTTCATATCAGTCACCCTCAAATGCAGATTCTGGATGCATGAAACCCTCAAAATTCAGGGTGCGCGTGTAACGCTTGGTGTCCTCTTTTGTTACTTACCTTACCTCTTACCTGTTACCAAGAAAATGTCATTCAGTGGTCATTCAAAACTATTCTTGAGCTGGGCTAATCTTGTCTATTATCGATCCAAATATGACAGGATTTCGATGTGTCCTTAATAGCTGTAGTTGGAATATACTTTTATGTCTCGCTTTCGTGTCCTCTTTCATGTGTTACACGCACCACCCTCGCCTTGCATTTTACTTATTATTTTTTTTGACATGATTTACAATGTGCAGCAATGGAACCCAAAATTTGTGACATGGCTGGTGGAGCCACTTTAGAGTAGGTGTCATATAATGAGACAATTGCAAAAAATAGCGGGTAGGTAGTATTGTGCTTTTTCGCGTCCTGAACCGTTACCTTTGCCACTTCGTTACATGTGTGACAAACAAATGTTGATTCCAGAAGAACGAAAGTGAAACTAAGACCAGTCTTACATATAAAATGTTCATGTGCCATGATCAGTTTGATGGTAAAGTCTAGAGTTTGATGGTGACCTAGGATGGTGATTTCACATGATGTATGCGAAAGGACACTAAGACATTTTTGGTGTCCATATTACACGCACCACTTGATTGGATTGAGGCAGTGAATGTCACTAAATATGCTGACTAAGAATAGGATTAAATATTCTAACAATTTGATCATGTTTTTATTCTATTTGACACTTAAATTAACATGTTATGTGATGAATTTTGCATATAGTTTGGTGTCCTCGTTACACGCGCAACTTCATTATTTTATTTTTCTCCCAAATTGTGGAATATTATCCGTTTTCTTATGTTTTCCGAATCTCTGTATATCAGTATTATCCCTAACTTAGTGCAGCCAGGAATTAACATCTTTTCAAAATTGGTTTGCATGTCACACTTTGGTACCCCCATTTCATGGAATGGCCCATATACAAGTGTCAAACAATATGAAAATTATTGTCAAATAATAGTATTTGTGTATGTACAATTATAATTGAGTTGCAACGTTAAACCTTAATTCTCTCTCTCATAATTGAGTTATCTGCCCCTAATCTTTTTCCGGTGCACCTAGACACCCTTGCACGAGGTACCCATAGCAACAATCGATTGCATCAGCTATTCAGCATTTTAGATGCTGGATCATACTGACAAGAAGCAAAGGATATTCACCATTCTTGGTACTGGAAAAACAGTTTGTATATATCATTTTCTCACGTCATTATTTTATCACACGTATAGATAATGGGTCACTCCTTCGTTAATCGGCTTGAAAAAATTTCCTCCTCGCACCGGGGGTTTTTATGGCACGAACATTCAAGTCCAGTTTCACGGCCTGCCTGATGGGGCTACGCTTCGACCCGGCAGGCGAGCAAACTCGCCGTACTTTTCTTCGTACAACCCAGGGGCGGTTTTCATTCAACTGATGCACAAAACCTTCCAACCGACCTATTATTATTCACTCATTTTCTAATACACAGTATGCTCACGACCTTATTGGTCAATTATTTAATACCCCGTTTCACCTGAAATCTGCCTTCCAATTACAACAACAACGTCGTTGATCGCGAGCTTGAACAGATGATACGCCAAACGCCTTGGGCTCGACTCAACTAGCTTTATGGCATCATAGGGGTTTCTGGAAAGACACAATGAGTTCCTGCTTACCTTCAGACGGGGGTCCATCTTAATCATGTTCAGACAGTTGAAATGCAAAAACAGTCGCCATTGGGAATTTCAAGAAGAAGGGTGTACATGTATTTTCCTAATCATGAGTTACATGACATAGTTTTCATTTAGTCCTATGTGTTTTACATGTTGGAGTGCCATACATTTTAATTGCCTTGATTAATTATAATTCACTCACTGTGGAAGTCCACAATAGGTGTTTCCTTATTACACATGACAAGTGTGTCATCTCTTGATGGTATTACATATGGAAGAGTGCCATATATTTTGTTTGACATGGGAATGTGCCATATGTTTTTATTGATGCACATATGGAGAGTGTGCCATATGTTGTGATTGTATTTACATATGGAAGTGTGCCATATGATGTTTTTGTTTTACATATGGAAGTGTGCCATATGATGTGATTGTATTTACATATGGAGAGTGTGCCATATGATGTGATTGTATTTACATATGGAGAGTGTGCCATATGATGTGTTTGTATTTACATATGGAAGTGTGCCATATGATGTTTTTGTTTTACATATGGAAGTGTGCCATATGATGTGATTGTATTTACATATGGAGAGTGTGCCATTGTATTTACATATGGAAGTGTGCCATATGATGTTTTTGTTTTACATATGGAAGTGTGCCATATGATGTGATTGTATTTACATATGGAGAGTGTGCCATATGATGTGATTGTATTTACATATGGAGAGTGTGCCATATGATGTGATTGTATTTACATATGGAGAGTGTGCCATATGATGTGATTGTATTTACATATGGAGAGTGTGCCATATGATGTGATTGTATTTACATATGGAGAGTGTGCCATATGATGTGATTGTATTTACATATGGAAAGTGTGCCATATGATGTGATTGTATTTACATATGGACAGTGTGCCATATGATGTGATTGTATTTACTTATGGACAGTCTGCCATATGTTTTTGTTGATGCACATATGGAGAGTGCGCCATATGTTGCATTTATTTACATGTGGAGGTGTGCCACATGTTTTTAATCATCCACATATGGTGGTGTGCCAGATGTTTCGCTGAATTTACATGTCAAAGTGTGTCATGTTTTTAACAATTATGTATACAAGTAGTTTGCTCTCCTCCGTTTGCAATTTTGTTATTCCAGCTGCTCATGATGCCAAGATGATCTCATAAGCGGTTTGTCCCACCACGCCTAAGGGCCTCTTCACTGCCTAGATTCCAGGAAGGAGGCCAGTCCCACTGAGACCTCTACACATGTCAACCATGCAGGAGGCGAAATCTCTATCACCTTGACTGTCCAACAATCAAGTGGAAATTCCTGCACAGATTTACAACCTATAGTAACGCATTTGCTTTGTTCTTCGATTTCTAACAGCACAATCCTTTCCTACTGCCGCATACTGTATGTTTATCAATTTCTTATCCCTCCACAACAATAATTACCCAGGTTTTCCCAGCCACTCCATTAGTGCTGGCAAATTATGTTGCATTCCTTTAAATTTTAATTTAGTCCACAAATAACCAATAACTTTCTCCTTTGTAAAGTTCTGAAGGGTGTTAAAAATCTTAAATCTACACAGGATATTCGGATGCCCATTACTTTGCAATTCTTAAAAAACTGGTGAATTCAGTGGATAAGGTATCGCCTGCATATTTTCAAAAATCCATATGCAATGCCACGTTTCTGATTGCCTTTCCTCTGGGTTGGGGAATTCACGGTAGCTCAAACTAACAAAATCGAACATGTCCTGCAGGTTAAAGACCTTGACTTTCAGGTCAATTTCACTCATGTTATCGGCCTAACATTCATTCTGAAACATTTCAAACACAGTGGCATGCACCCCATGACCATAAGTATTCCACAGTATCGGGACTCAACGTTATGTCCAGGGCAATTCCAGCGTGACTCGGGTTACATTCAGAGCCCCAAAAGCAAATTCATTTTGCTCAGATTTTCATATAAATGGCATGTAACTCCCATCCTCCAGTTATTTACTTCAGGGTAGGACCTAACCAATTACACAACCAGTTGATTGTCTTAGTTCAAATTGTATTGTTGATGTACAAAGCAAGAGCGTGGCATGATCCTTCGATCACTACAGTTCAAATGAGATTTCTCTTCAAAATAATTATGTGAGAGAATTTACCCAACTTTCATTAAACAAAGTACATAGCAAAATATATGTGCAATATTGAACTTGATATATAATAGTGACAGGGAGATAATCAAAGAAGATAGCGTGACTCGGGTTACTGTGACTCCGGTTACAGTTTGTCCGTGGCTGAATGTTGATGCAAAACTTTACTCAAAACAGAATTATGCAACACTTAACAATAAATGAACAATACTATATCATAATTCTAAATGTACTTGGGTAGAATACACAGCTTTTTATCATGTTCATTCATGACTTCCAGACCACTATAGTTCAAATGAGATTTCTCTTCAAATTCATTATGTGAGAGAATTCATCAAACATTGATTAAACAAAGTACATCCATTGCAAAATATCTGTGCAATATTGAACTTGAAAAATAATAGCAACAGGAAGATAATTTATAGAAGACAGCATAATTCAGGTTACCGTGACTCCGGTTACAGTTTGTCCGAATCTAATCTTGGACACAAAACTTTATTCAATACAGAATATGCAACACTAGTAATATATGAACAATGCTGTATGATAATTCTAAATGTGCTTGGATAGAATACACAGCTTTTTTATCATTTTATGTCTATTATTACCGTACCACCACATCACTGCAGTATCATGGTGTGGTACACATTATGTGTAGTATTTTAAATGCTTCACAGGACTCCATCACTAAGACCAATTCAAAAGAAAGACTTCAATGTGATGTATATGCAGATCAATAAACACATGAAGAACTGATGTAGACCTTTGTAAGCACATACATGTATTGCACACAAAGAATCAAAATGCAAATAGCAAACATGACGACCCAAACTAATACCAGTTCTTGAGAGGATTTGAATCTACTGTCCTCATTATCAATTGGTGTAGTTTATACCTTCTTTCGAAGACAAATGTACATGTCAACACAGAAAAGAGTTCAACAATCCAACTCTTAATGTCCAAGGTGCAGTGGTACATGTACCGCACATAACAAAATCCCAAATAAGCATATCATGCACAAATGTGTATAGTCGTATTTGAAAGTCAAAAGAATCAAAATATAACTGATCAAAATTCCAACATCAATTGTGTATGATCAATACAAATGTAGTAGTTTAACATACAGCTGCAAAGTTAGTTATTTTCTTTACATTACATTTAACGAGATGCACATCACATGTGACTCTGGTTACAATTTTCAAAGTACTAGATTCTATTCAATATATATCAGTTGCTTTATCAGAAATGACTAAGGCATGAGCAAGACAAAGAAATTATGAAATATTTCTTTAATGCTCCTCACAGTTTTTTATCAGTTTAGAAACAAATCATTTTTCCTGACTCGGGTTACATGATGTGACATGATAACATACAAATGTGTATGCTGCCAAGCTACCTAGATTTCTTTTTAAAAGTACTTGATTATTACAACGTATTGTGGAGAAAAGATAAAGATTTATTCAGTAAAGTAAGAGTAGACAGGATGACAAATCTATCCTCTGATGAACATAGAATTTTATGCTATTTTGTACGACATTTCATCAAAGTGGAATAAAACCCCCAAAATATTATTTCCAGTAACGTAGGAATATAAACTATGTTATAGGAAAAGAATTAGTTAGATATCAGTAATTGTCAATGACAGCTGTGTCGCATGGGGTCGTTGAAGCAGGTGTAAGAAAATTGGGGCGTTGGAAGTCTGATGCTTTGAGACATTATCATAATTCATATTTTCTAAGAATTTATCTGCCTCAAATAAGTGTCCGGTTTTATAACCTCCCATCTAGATGTCCATGTGTCTTTTCCCCACACATGTGATATTCTTCTTGCAAAGAGTCCAGCATTGCCTGCTCTTGCTAACCTGTGTGTCATAATCAGGTCTGCATGATGGTGGTTTAAAAAAGGGTATTGAATACAGAAGAGATGTCAGCACTGCCTGTTCTCATGGCCCTTACCTTACTGTACACCTCCAATTCATGATACATATTGCATATATTATATAGCTTGAATGTCTATGGTTACATATTGTAGATATGGAAGGACAGTAGTGTCTGCTTTACATGTCTACTCATTGTGTTAAAACGGTGTGATATTGATTCTATGTTCTTGTTCGTAATGTTTCTCAATGATTATGCCATTATCTCTTCTTTTTCATAGGCTATCAGAATTTACCAACTTGCTCGATCTCTTGGTACATGCTAGTACCGTAATTGCTTTATCTTATGTATTTCTGTTGGTGTTTCAGTATACAGGAGTCCAGCAAAGACTGCTCCCGGTTCGCCGCCTGAACATGTATGTTTACTTATCGATATCCCTTTTCCCCCTGTAACACTTTTATCTGTGAAAGATTGGTCAGAGATTCCGGGTGGGGCGTGATAACAGCTTCACACTGTTATCCTTTGTGGCCCTTTTTCTGCCCCCACCTTTGCTGGGTACAAACTTTATTCAAAATTTCTCTCTTTGGGGGCATGTCTTGATCTCAACACTTTATTGGATTATTTCATTGGTATATGCCCCCATTACTTGTCGGTCATTATTTGTTTGACCTGCTCTGTCATTTATAATAAATGACCTTATCACAAACTTCTGTGTTTGTTTTTGTATTAGTTAGCAAACTGAGCTTCATCTCTGACCGATCTTGTAGCGTACACAAATGAAAATTATTGTCAAATAATAGTATTTGTGTATGTACAATTATAATTGAGTTGCAACGTTAAACCTTAATTCTCTCTCTCATAATTGAGTTATCTGCCCCTAACCTTTTTCCGGTGCACCTAGACACCCTTGCACGAGGTACCCATAGCAACAATCGATTGCATCAGCTATTCAGCCTTTTAGATGCTGGATCATACTGACAAGAAGCAAAGGATATTCACCATTCTTGGTACTGGAAAAACCCTCTCCGCCCACCCAGACTTTTCTGTTATTTTTTATTTTCGGCCCTTTTTCTGCCCCCACCTTTGCTGGGTACAAACTTTATTCAAAATTTCTCTCTTTGGGGGCATGTCTTGATCTCAACACTTTATTGGATTATTTCATTGGTATATGCCCCCATTACTTGTCGGTCATTATTTGTTTGACCTGCTCTGTCATTTATAATAAATGACCTTATCACAAACTTCTGTGTTTGTTTTTGTATTAGTTAGCAAACTGAGCTTCATCTCTGACCGATCTTGTAGCGTACACAAATAATATTGTGCAACACCTTATAGTCTGTGTCTACACAGTCTGGACTCTTCCCTGGAAGATTAACCAACGGCCAAAATTTCTTAATTTCAATAGTTGGGTATAAGAACTCCCAATAGTGTACAGATATTGGTTCCTTAGAAATTTTATTTCTGAGCAATTTGTAAAAAAAAGAAGTATTTAATTGACACATAGGTTTCTTAACTCCGTTATGTATAATAGCCATTTCTTTAACTGTACACACAGTTGTTGTTGGCTCATGTATAGCATACATCCACTCTTCAGGAATGGCCGATTTAATCAAACTATACAACAATTCAACACGCTTCGGTGATGTCTCAGAACAAGCATCCAAAACAACCTCCTGTACCGCAGCCAGGGGTAAAAACCCAGGGATCACTTCATACAAAATATCCTTCAAGAGAAACAGTTTCGATCTGATGAACAGCTCCGAACACAATGTTTTTCCATTAACAGTGATTCTTGGATTGATAAAAAGCGGTTGACATAGAACAGATTCCCGATTAGAAATATCAATAGATGCACAATGCTGTATATCAACCCATGCCATAAATATGTCCTTATAAAATTCAGGAAGGCTATTTACAAGTGGCTTGTGAATGGTCATAAAAAATAATTCAGACGAGAGACCCAAGTCCATCCATCTGTTCAAAAAGTATTTAAAACAATCTTTCCAGATAGCACGATGGGACGCATTAAAAAATCGTGCCAAAAACTTCAACCGAAAAGCCTTTAATTTACATAAAATATCCGGAATGTTTAAGCCTCCTTTACACGTATCATCTATTACAGACCCATAACTAACTAGGTGCGCCCCACCGTTCCACAAAAAGGTAAGGCACATATTCTTTAGTTGCTTCAGGTATATATCTGGTAAAGACAGAACTGTCGTGACATACCAAAACCGAGATAATAACAAAGTAGATATTACAACAGCCCTGCCTTTTAATGTCAGTTTCCTTTGTTTCCAAAAACTTAAAAGTATTTCAGTTTTATGAATTTTGTCTTTCCAGTTTCTCTGTGCACACAAAGTTTTGTTAATTCCAATGTATACGCCTAATATACACAAACAGTCAATACTAATTGGAAGTCCCTCTATGCGATCACTGACAAAGTCACCATTAACAGGCATAACCTCGGACTTATCCACATTTAGTCTAGCATTAGATGCTGCACCATATAAATCCACACACTCAATACACTTTCCAACTGATTTCTTATCTCCAACTGTAATTGTAGCATCATCCGCATGTTCAAAAATTAGGGAAATGGTTGAAGACCCTGGTATACTTATTCCATGTATATCTTCCGATGATCGTATAAGAGCATCTAGAGGCTCAACACTTAACACATACAACAGTGCTGATATTGGACATCCTTGTCGGATAGATTTTCCAACTATAAAATAATCCGTAAGGAATCCATTGCATTTAACTGTACTGCGGACATCAGTATAAAAAATCTTCATCCACCGGATGAAATTGTCACCAAATCCAAATTTACTCAGTACATTAAATAAATATTCATGTGCTACTCTATCAAAGGCTTTCTCCTGGTCTAGTTTTACAAAATATGCTTCCACATTATCATCTTCAACATACTGTAATACATCTCTTAGACTACAAATAGTATCTGATATATCCCTGCCAGGTATACAGCAAGTCTGACAGGGATCAATAATACTACCAACAACCTGTTTTAATCTGTTGGCCATACACCTCGATACAATCTTATAATCAACATTAAGAAGGTTGATTGGCCTCCAATTTTTTAACAAAGATTTAGGCCCCTTCTTCTTATACACCAGGGTAATAATCCCACTTTTCATTGATCGGGACAGTTCTCTAGCGTTAAAAGCATGATTATATACATCAAGTAAAATGGGACCCACAGTGTTCCAAAATGAGAAAAAAATTCCACAGTAAGCGAATCGCCCCCCGGCGATTTATTCCGCGCCATGCCATCTAACGCATACTTCAGTTCCTCAAGGGATAATTCCCCATCACATAATTCCTTTTCAGTTTCAGAAAGGGATGTTTCAATTGATGACAGAACGGATGTCTGTGCTTCAGCATCAATGTCCTCTCTTTTGAACAAATCCTTATAAAACCTAGAGATCTCATTTAATATAGATTCAGTATCATAAATAGTATCACCATCAACAGTAGATAACTCTGATATTAATTTATTTTCTTGTCTGTACTTCTCCAAATTTAAGAAATACTTTGTATTTTTGTCAC
>JAVTVY010032289.1:0-138694 GCA_036873755.1 Hanleya hanleyi
AAGGATTTGTTCAAAGAAAGTATGGACGCCGAGATGGGCGAGATTTTGGAGGCCACAGGAAACAAGTTTCAACGCAAAGGGTATTCGAAAGAGGAAGCTGCAATTTTAGCCCATAATAAATTGGCACCCAGACTACGACGGGCTTTACGTCAGCAGTATGTCGACTTACTGACCCATATGAAATTGTTGGATAAGGATCCAGTCCATATGGAAATTGAAAGAACAGCGTCGATGTTGAAAACCTCGGGCATGAACTGAAAAGCGGCGTATGTCAGAGCAATAGCACAAAAGAAACATTTGTTCGAACGCATCATTAAACGTCGTTAAAGCGTTAAGAAAGTGTGTTAAAGCGTTGAGATGAGCGTTAAGGCGTAACGACGGGCGTTGACGGGCGTCACTGCATTTCGATGAATTGATGTCAATTCCATGAAATCAGAGCTTCTGAGCTAATTCACCAGGGCGTTGAAGCATTGAGCTAAGCGTTGATGACCGTTACTGTCTATAAAAGCGAGCGTATTCCCAAACACGCACAGTCGACGTTCAACCGTCAACATGGCTTATACTTGTTCTGAGTGTGAACGCACGTTCACCAGACATTACGATATGATGCGACACGAGAAAAATATACATGGGATTGAAGACGCCGAGGAGCCCGTTGAGGCAGATACTGATACAGAGATTGATGAGAGTGCATCGACTGATACCGAATCCAAGATTGCTGACTCCCCCAGCGTGGGTATGTTATGATGGAGGGGAAAATAAACTATATGAAAAAAAACTTGTTGTTGTTGTTGTTCCCTCATGTGTCATCCTTGTTGTTGTTGTTTTCTCTCTCCGGTCTATATCATGGCGTCAAGGCGCTAGCGGGACCCATACAGGGTCCAGTTTTCGACACTAGGTGACCACATCCCGAAGAAATGGCCAGTTTTCGACACCGGATGTGCCGCCATCTTGAACACACGTGCCGCCATCTTGGATATGACCCATAATGCACCGGGTCAAAATACTCGCTTCTGATTGGCTGAGAGCTCTGTGACGGATTTGAAATACTCGCTTCTGATTGGACGAGAGCTCCGCATGCGCAGAATGATATTCCTACCGCACACCCAACCCATCAGATGCCCCTTCACGAATGCTTCACTTTGATACCTCACTCGACCCCATTGGACCATTAGAGGCTCCCCTAGCTCCAAAACGGCTAGTTTCATATCCTTTGACCACCGCGCATGCGCAGAATGCCGATATTCCAACCCCACACCCAGCCCATTAGATGCCCCTTCACGAATGCTTCACTTTGATACCTCACTCGATCCCATTGGACCATTTGTGGCTCCCCTAGCTCCAACACGGCTATTTCCATACCCTTCGGCCACCGCGCATGCGCAGAATGCCGATACTTCAACCCCACACCCAGCCCATCAGAGGCTCCCTCACCTAGGCTTCACTTTAATACCTCACTCGATCCCATTGGACCATCAGGGGCTCCCTAGCTCCAACACGGCTATTTCCATACCCTTGGGCCACCGCGCATGCGCAGAATGCCGCTATTTCAACCCCACTAGTCCAGTCAGATGCCCCCTCACATAGGCTTCACATTGATACCTCACTCGACCCCACTGGACCAGTAGTAACTCCCCTAGCTCCAACACGGCTATTTCCATACCCTTCGGCCACCGCGCATGCGCAGAATGCCGATACTTCAACCCCACACCCAGCCCATCAGATGCCCCTTCACGAATGCTTCACTTTGATACCTCACTCGATCCTATTGGACCATTTGTGGCTACCCTAGCTCCAACACGGCTATTTCCATACCCTTCGGCCACCGCGCATGCGCAGAATGCCGATACTTCAACCCCACACCCAGCCCATCAGATGCCCCTTCACGAATGCTTCACTTTAATACCTCACTCGATCCCATTGGACCATCAGGGGCTCCCCTAGCTCCAAAACATCTATTTTCATACCCTTGGGCCAGCGCGCATGCGCAGAATGCCGATATTTCAATCCCACACCCAGCCCATTAGATGCCCCTTCACCTAAGCTTCACTTTGATACCTCACTCGTCCCCATTGGTCCATTAGTGGCTCCCCTAGCTCCAACACGGCTATTTCCACACGGTTGGTCCACACGAGTTGTCTCCCTTGCGTCAATGTGTGCAGATGGCGCTACGGTCGACGCCGTGATGGGGAAAGGGCGTCCCCGCACCATCCTGGGGCCGCCATTTTGTTTGTTGTTTTCTTGCGGAGATACACGGGACAATAAACACTCGACCCTAGGGTGGTACAGATGCTAGACTGATCCTATTAACATGGTACAACACCTATAGATTATGTTTATTACTATTATATGGCTTAGAGGGTTTTTTGAGGGTAATGTGAGGGTTTTTTCTCCCCGTGAAGGAATAATCGTGATGACGTCATCAGTTTATGTGTACTTTCCGGATGTTGAAAAGTTCCCACCAAGAGCTCTGCCACATACCCCACCCGTAGAAAGCCTCACAAAGTTCCCCCTTAAATTTTACCCGGGGGAACAAATAAGTAGGTCAATGATAAGGAATTTCAACTTTATATACTACTTATACATGTATACCAGCTGCATTGACGCGTGACTCGTACTTCTGCTTTCTTTCCTATCTCTTCGACATAGGAAATATTTTAATCAATAATAACTGGACTATTTTTTATCTGGAATTTCCATCATTATCATAAATGTTAGCTAATGACCTTTTCTTTGAACAGTAGTATAATTTGATCCATAATTGAAAAATTAATCCAGATGTTAAAAACCGCCTCATGTTGATCATGATGAGGTAGGACAGAAAGCAAAAGAACGAATCGTTGGGAGCCACGCGTCAATGCACCTTCTGCTGCTATCGAGGCAGATATATTGTCTAAGAATTAACTGCAATGTATTGCAAGTCGAGTATTACGTAATACGCATGAGAGAGATGTGACAAGTTATATAAGATTGTGACAAGTGTGACTACTAACGTTGCTGTGGCTGCAAACCGGGGGCGACAATTTTGTCTTTTCGGTGTGAAAAGAGGAAAGAAGAGGAACAGATATTTAAGGAGCAATGAATAGACAAAAGATGAACAGGTAGGAAGAAAATTCTCTTTTTTTATTTCTGATTTTTCATATCATAAGATATTACCATTACATTCTTTTACAAAGTACATTCCTATACAAAGTAGCAGATTCAACCCTTGAACTCCTTAACCAACTGATTGAATGTGCATGATCTCACGTACGTTTTAATTTATAGTGAATTTCTCGTGTATTCGTAAATACAGATTCTGAGACAGACAGATTTGTCTAAATGGACACTGCATAAACCGAAGTCTGTAGCAATGGACATAACTTAAACTTTATCCTGTAGATGGCGCCACACGTTCGTGTGATCTCTCAGAGAGGTGTCACGCTTTTATTTTGAAGAGCCTTCATAAACTATGGCGTATTGGTCTTTTGCGAATTACTTACTATTGCAAGTAGGTCTGTACAATTTAAGCTGTCTGCCCTCCATACAAAAACAGATTTTTACATATGAACAATTAATATTTACTCAACTATCGAAAGCTTATATATGTGGAGGTCTGGTCGGTCAACATTTTTCATGATTCCGTCACTGCAAATAATTGCTCAAATCAAATAATAAGTTTCAGTGTAAAATGTTTACAAGAGAAAACATTATCAATTGACTTTACAATAAAAAATAACTCAAAATAGTCAAAATTTAAATGGTGAACTGAAACGAGACAGCTTGGATCGTCAGTGGACAAATGTAGCATCATCCGGATCTGATGTTGAACCTATTTTCAAGGGGAATAACTCTTGAAGGTATTTCGCAGAGGATACCTAAAATTCACACCATCGTTCGTGTAACCACGTTGATCTCCGTACGTCACTCGAAGCACCAGCTTAAACTATCGAATATATCTATTTGTTATCTGCAGTTGCACGGCAACATAAGTAAACTATTTCTGTGTGGCTTGTCGATAGCAGGAAAATACATGACACAAAAATTCAGACTTGATGATATTAAAATATAGCACCCCCACCAGTAGCCAATTTTTCATGTCTTCGTTCGTTCCGTCACTCTGCCAGGCATCCTCCATATTCAGTTCTATGTACACTCTGGAACCACTTAGCCAAGTTGACATGGCTTCGTTCGTTCCTTTACTGTAAAGGAACGAATGAAGCCATGCCGGTCAACTTGGCTAGGAACCACTACGCTGTCTGGGACGTATGGCAATAAAACAACTCTTTCCCTAGTCTTTCTCCTATTTTAAGGAGTCCGGCAAACAGTTGGATAGCCGTGAGAAACAGCGGTTTCTATGATTCGTCTTAAACATCACGAAATCAACGAAAAGGTTGGTAGTGCGTAGATCACGCGACCCGTACGTTTGGAAAATTCAGTGGTCCGTTAGTGTTTGTGGACAGGTGACAGAGACGCCTGTATCAAACTGTTCGCCGAACTCGGTAATAATGGACAGAAAGTGCGAAGGAGGTTTTTTTTCCAGACAGAACTGTATGGCTCATGCAGGTGTCTCGGACTGTACATGCGACTGAATATAGAGGAAGCTTGACTGAGTGCAGCCTTCCCACAGCGCATGCTCCATTTCGCAGGCTCCATTACCATCCCTGCCTCCAATATAGGAAGTTGACCTTTACTACGTTGCTATGACGTATAGGGGAAAACCCACGTACGCACGGTTCAGTTTGAATCCGGCCGAACAACTCCTTCAGTGTTGCACATGAGCGAACTACTTTTCATATGCTCTGTCCAGATAAATAGGGGAAATATCTCCAGATAATTCTTTTTAACGCTAGGTCAACAGAGGTATTATGCAGAATTGAAAAGTAATCGGAATGTTCGGCAAACATCTATTTTACTAAAAATGATGTCACTTCCGGCGATGTGCGCGAAGGCCCCGAATCCGGTCCAAAAATATGATTGGTGGCTGGGGTGTTACTAGACCCCCAGCGAGGTGGTTGGACTGAGTGACGAAACGAACGAAGACATGAAAACCTGGCTACCTCGCTGAATGGAAAACACTTGCGGCACTACGCTACTCCATCTGTTGGGGTAAAAAGCGTGAAATTTTTGGGAGAATATCAATTTTATAAAAAATTTTTTTTACAAAAAATGACCAAAGTATAAAATTAGATAATTGAAGTATTGGGAAGTTAAATGTTTACTGCTTCTCTATCTTGCTTCTCTATCTGAATAGAGTCAGCTTCGAGTGTGAGTTGACAAAAGTAGCATCTTTGTATGAAAGCTATATTTTCAAGGGAAATAACTCTTGAGGTTATTCCGCAGAGGAGACTAGAAGTTACCCGGTAACATGAATACATTATTTTCACACTTAGTTGTATTTATGAGCACATTCGACAGAAACCTAGGGGGGAGGGGGGGGGGGGGGATTGTTGCATCATCAATATGTCAGGGTACAACCGTGAGTTGTTTACCTGTAGATATATGACGTGTATAGGCCTACCTGTATGTGAAAGTTAACCAGACAGCAGCCACAAAACGCGAGTTATCTACCTTTCTGTTGATTCTGACCAACTGTTGGAACCTTTTAAAACTGAACAAGCAACACTAGTTTATACAACTTTCATCCATCATAAGGATCCAAAATCAATTCAAAATCCATCTGTGAAATATTTCAAACTTTATACAAAGTCATAGTGACAAATATACACGATATATAAACTTTTAGCAATCCAACGCGGACCTCTCGTTTCCATTTTTGCCAAGCAAAATTTGAACAAATTCGGCCCGGTTGATCATGGCACTATGAATTCTTCGTGATCCGGGGATTTTCAGTGAACACTCTCCGTGTTCAGCGTGTATGGCCCCGCTCACGTCCCTGCCGTGCATAACTTGATACGTATGAATATAGTAGAATAAATATGACTAGAAACTACGCATGCGCGATATATAGCGACCAAATTACAGAACATAATCAGAAGGTCTATATGTTATATGTGACCTGTCGTTAATACCTTCCTACCCCATACACACAAAATGGAACAGACCCAAATGGTCACAGCGGACGATTCCAGGTTACCCATAGGGAGAATAGTATAGCACCAAAAATATCAGATTGCAAGGGCTCTAAAACCCGGCTGCTATAAATAAACCGTAAGCCATAAAGTAAATGATATTCGCCGTGATGTAACAATAATGAAGTTCTATAATTTGAGGTTTACAACGAATGTGAGCACTTATATTAAAAAAATTATGAGTCTGAATAAAAAACCATAGTGATAGCTATATCCCGAACAAAACATATGTATATTAAGTATGCATTTCAGAAAAAAGGGCAATACATAGTAAAAAGTTGCAGATTACATCTCGAGTAAATGTATATATGACGTGATACGAAAGCATACCAGCACAGGCCTATACGTGGTGCTCAATGTATGGTTTCATTTCTTTCCTTTTTTTCTCGAGAATAATTTATTTACGAGTGCCTTAGGTCTTCGCAATGGTCGAGACGTGAGAGAGACAGAGAGAAATATGCGACATTTATTTTCTTTATCCTCAACTGATCGGGTGATTTACATGCACGAGAAAAATACTTTAAATAATATTTAGCACTATTTGAATATGACATGGAAATTTAAAAAGAAATAAAATAAGTCTTATTTAGCCGAAGTAAGCGTCGAAACGTAAGACACAAAATTGAAAGCACTAGAATGATAATCTTAACAGCTATAATACAGCGAAACAAATATGAAGTTATGAAATCAATATCCAGCTAATATATACATGTATATATATACAAATCACAGACATATTTGGTAATACATATATAATGGAATTGATTATTTCCCATATTAATTTTTTAAAAAACACGATTTAACAAAAGGAAAAACACGATTTAATAAATGTATGCATTTCTAGCAAAATAGATGTGATTTAGAAAAAATACACGTCCATTTTGAAACTAAATATTATTCAATTGTTAATTTACAACGTTTGCACTGATTGGCCGCTTGCAGTAATAGAGACAGAATCTCAGCATACTGATGATTTCGACGGGATGTAACAGTGATTGTGATTGGATGATTGGCATGCATAAACGATGCCTCTGGCTGGTTTACCGCACCGAGTCTTTATTTGATACATCTTCCATGAACATATGTCACGCCTCTCGAACCTCGTGACCATCAATACGACCAATCAAAGGCCACTATCTTACTATACGCTACGATGAAATTATGGGATAACACGCAGGCGCACAGAGCGCTTGCATGTTCGTGCCAAGTAAAGAATTTATATTTTAGTCACGTGCGGCAGACATCTCAAACGGCAAATGGTGATTGGCTACCGCAATATAAATGGGACCTAAAGACACAAGCCTCGTGATATACAACGGCTAGACCTGGAGAGAATAGGCCGTTGTACTCTCGACGATGATGTTTTTTTAGAAGGGTTTATCCTCCACAGTCAGAGAAATGGTGTTGACCTGAAAATAGACGTTTTCTGGCCTTGAAACGAAATAGGTGCCATTCGCATAACAGGTTCACTTGAATCACCATGGTGACGGGTCAGTCCATTTCTTTCAATAGGATGGGGTTATGAAAATATCGTGCATGTGCTTCCAAACTTGTCTTTACCATCCTAAAAATTAGACCAATCAGAATCATCGTTCCAACCCTTCAAACAATGACATTGAACAAACTATGGACACTTCAACGGCCTACAAAATATAATATGACCTAGATGATGACACTAAATATATATGAATGCACTAGTTATGTTAATGACTTCAAATGTATTCCCGATGAAAGAGCACTATATGACTGTCGATTATTCTAGTTAACCCTATCTGGCCTGGGCGATTTTGCGGGGGGGGGGGGCGGAAGTGCCCCCACCCCCTATGTATTTTCGCTACCGCTAAGGCTAGAGGACTGAAACTTATCACACTTGGGTCAAGCTCTAAATGAAAATGTAAGAAAAATCCAAGATGGCCGACAAGATGACGTCGCAATGACGTCATTTTCCAAAAGAGCATTTTTGGACGATTTTTCGGTCAGAATTTTCGAATTTTTTATTTTTGGTTTTTCTTCGAGAAAACTGCATGATAAATCAGTCAGTAATAATCTGATATGGAATAAAATAGGTTTTTGCCCACTTTTCCATGCAGAAAATCAAAAAAATAAAAAGAAATGTGACCAAAACATCACTTTTCTGGTACCCATATGGCCGCCATTTTTAATTTGCCAATGACTCCGGGGCTCAAAATTACCCCATTATGATAAACTACAAAGTCACGGAGTGTTAGCTCTTAATTTTTCGTCGTTCCGAAGATAGGAGCACAAAACCAACCCCAGAGCAGGTAGGGTTAATGAATTTCACTAATAATGACTGTGCATTACGGTCGTTTACTTGTAGGATTTTCATTGTCATTAAATATATTCTTTATAGAATGGAACTCTCTGACTGTGTATGATTCCAATAACTGAATTTACTAATTAATGCTTCTCGGTATTGATGACTTTCATAATGAATGTTTTTCGTTATTAATGAGTTCGGATATATTCCTGACGAACGAGCACTTCATGACTTTAAAGAATACTTATCATTAATGAATTCCATTATCAACGATTCGTTGATAATGATATTCACCTTTAATGATGTTCCTATAAATTTGAATGGAAGCACTTCCCTAATGCTGAACATCCTGATGTAGGTCTGTATATTCTGGCTTCGTCGGACGAAACACGACTAGATATGAGATTAAATTTATTGAATGTAGTGAATGTCTGTTAGGTCTCAAATAAGTAGCTTATTTATTTATTTTTTTGTGTGTGGTGGAGGGGGTTATCATTCTATGGATGATGTCTAACCATTGGAAGTCCTGATGCTGCATTGCTTGAGGCAAACTGCTCACAGCGTCAGGTTGCTCCTGCAGATCAGCCCAGTGAGTATGCAGGTTGCGCCTGAGGTAGCTGTAACTGCCAGGCTCAGCTGGAAGGTTTCGTGTACTGATCTTATCTGCTTATGACACTTCTAGTTATACCAGCGCTTTAACCAAAACCAAATTTCATTTTAATTCAATTCAGTTGAATTCAATTCGGTTCAAGGGAGAAATATTGATTAGTTGATTCTATTTTTCAAATGAAATCCCGTCCGCTCTCCCCTGTAAAAACTATCTTATTGAGATCCACGCCAATCTGGTCCCTTACGTGGAATGGCGTGAATTCAAGCGTAACGACGAAGACGAGTTGGCAAGAGTACACGTGATATAGTAGGCCTATGGAATATATATGGCTTTCAGACCATTTTTCACAAAGTGAATCCAAGCCAGTAATCAAACTCGGGCGTGTGCTGGCTTGTACCGATGATTTGTTTTGTTCGAATTCACCCAGTCAGATTTTAAAAGAGCTTAAAAGATATAAATATATAGTTCTATTGTGAAATCTTCCAGAGCTCGTCACGAGAAACTGGTCGCGAAAGAAATGAATAGATATGTTTTGCGAACACTTACACAAAAGACTATTACACTTGAATATGAGTTACCTAGATGCATAACACGCATGCGTCTTCAGCAGGTAAAACTCGCCCACGTTTCGATTGTAGCAGTGCAACGTTGGCTTGGAGCTAAATAAAGACTGTTCCTTATAATCAGAGACGTAACCTCCCTTAATGTATTTGAAAACATGCGATACAGGCGCATTCTACATATTCAATCTTCATATATTATGACTGACAGAGAAAGCGTTATTTCCAAGAGTTTTTTTTTTTATCTTTTTTTATATATATTTGATGACGGGAAATCTCAGTTCCGTTTCGCAAAACTTAAGACGATGTCGATTGGCTCAAAATCACGCATGCGCAGTCAGGCTGCGCGCCGACTTCTCAGAAGAAGATCGATCAGAGGTTTGTTGAATGAACGCCGGGAGGTTAACATTCTGATAATATGGAAATGTATAAATTTGGGTTGATTTATTCGTTAAAAAAGTATAAAAAATAGTATTTGTCCCATAAAAATTCCTTTATATCGTTTAAAACGAATTAGCGATATATACGTTGCCACGTACAAAAAAATCCCACCCCAAACCCACGAATGGGCAGCGCTGTCCCGTTGACTAGATTTTTATGCAATTTAATCCGCTGAAAGTCATTTTTACTGCTGTCTGGTGAGCTCGCAATTCATCTGTTTTTTTCACGTGATGTTGAATGTTGGATCGCCGTTGTCTTCTTGCAATCGCCCATTGCAGTATCCTCTGAAACGCCTGATCAGAAAGCGTTCTGCAAAGTAAACAAAAATACAAGAGACTGAGTTAAAGAGGATAACACACAGAAAAAAAAATCCTTAAAAATTTAATGAATATTCCCCGACTATTACACCAGCGGAATATTCCTCAACATAACTAAGGAATATTCCTTACCATGTTAAGGAATTTCCTTAACGTGCTACGGAATATTCCTCATTGAATTTTAAGGAATATTCCGCTGGTGTAATAGTCGGGGAACATTCCTTAAATTTTAAGGATTTTTTTTTACCTTTGAAGACAATATCAAAGGATTCTGATTGGTCCATACCTATTGACGTCATTGGTGAACACATATGGATTCATTTCTGGTTGGATTGTTCCTTTTGACCGACGCCATAGAGACTAATATCTGATTAACCCATTTCTGTAGACTGACGCCATTGGTGGATATATAGTGACTAATTTCTGATTGGCCCATTGCTCTAGACTGACGCCATTGGTGAAAACATAGGTATTCATTTCTGGTTGGATTTTTTCTATAGACTGACGCCATTGGTGGATACTCAGAGACTAATTTCTGTGTGCCCATTCTTATGGACTGACGCCATTGGTGGACACACGGAGATTAATTTCTGATTGGCCCATTCCTATAGACTGAAGCCATTGGTGGACACATACACAGACTAATTTCAAGATCCCCAGTTTCATTGTTCTCGTGGCTGCAAATAACGGCAATTGCAGACAAATTATGGAGTCCCGATATTCTGTAATACTGCAGGGTTTCACGCCCCAGTGACCCCAGACATCCTGGATCGCGTTGGGTGGAGAGAGAGAGAGAGAATTAAGGTTTAACGTAGCATTTAGCAGTAGTTCAGCTATATAGCGACGTCGCGTTGGGTAGCACTTGTCTCAGATTTCCTATGCTTAATATATGTGGGGAAAAAACTGAGTGCAATTTCACCCGAATAAGAGTGGAAATTCACACCACTCAAGCTTCGCTTTAGTTGGGTGTCTGACTTCCACTGAAGTTGAGCGAGTTCAACTTAAATCACTCAGTTTGAGCGAATTTTGAGTGAATTTCACTCAAACTTGCGCAAAATTTACTCAAACTTGAGGGACTTTCAAGAACGGGTTGAACTGCCACTTCTATTTGATTATTTGAGTGAACATTACAGTCCAGTATTTTGAGAGAGTATGAGGAATGTGCTTTCGTTAGTACGGATTTTGTCTTAAACTGGGAAACATTTACGAAGATAATGCAAATCGCGTGCCTCTCTTTATACGGAGGATAGGAGAACTGTGAATATCCAAAGCGACACAAATTATACATGGAATCACTGGGGCGTAAAATCCTCACCAGATTCCTACCAGGTATATGTCATTTGTCGAGAAAGAGATAAAAAAAAAATTATCCAGACATGAATATACTATTTCTTTCATCTCTTACCATATAGGTGACGTCATCAGTATATGGGTACAGTTGGTCAGTTTGGGAGGTCGACAATTGTGACGTCACACGGGATTGGGCCAATAGCAGCATCCATGATCCTATCTACAATCAGAAAGATAAAAACTACTTTGAGAAATATAGTAACCATGGTAATCATGTCTCCAGAAAAAAATACATTAATACATAATCGAACAATTTCCTTAGAAAAAAATAAGCTTCCTGAAACTCGAGTAGGAGTAATACTTGAAATCTAAGGCTCTCGCAAACTGATATAATCTTTTTCTGGTAAAATAAAGAATTAAAGCAATACCGGTATGTAGTATATATACCGGGTATGGTATGGTATGGCTGCATAGCATAGTATGGAATATTCCTTAGCATGATATGGAATATTCCTTGCTATGTTTGGGAATATTTCGCTGCTTCTATAGTTGGGGAATATTTTTTATATTATTTTTTTTTTTTTTTTTTTATTATTATTTCGGTGTAGTAATATAGGTGCGTGAGTATGTTTATATCCATCCTCGCGAGCCAATGTATCGATCGATCAGATGGGATTTAGGATTTACCTGGAAGATGGCTTATACCCGGTTTATGGTTCATACCGTATAGTGTTTTATTTCTTTATTTTCCTGAAATATGTGTTTAATAAATCATCACTTTGCGCGTGCCTTACTCTGTCTGTGCGTATACGGAACTAAACTATCTATATATATATGTACCCTAACTATGTACGGAGTCAGCCTTAATAATTTAATATCTTGAGTTCCCCATTTGTGAAATATACAAACGTGGTATGCGATATTAATTGATGATATTAATTGATCGGATTGGTGTGTGACCTTGATCGCCATAACTCGGGGATCAAAAGGAAAACAGGGGTCCAATCAAAAGTTAGTTCGAAATCCAAATCTTGATCATAAAAAAATGATCATGGTTGTTAACGTTAGTATATATGATCGGCTGGACTTAGTTCAGCGGCGGGAATATAGTCTACTAGTAAGGGTATACTTCCATTGCTTATTTGAGCATTCCAGTATAAACCCCTATTATATGGAATGCGGACTCGAAGTAATTTTACACGAATGAATTGTTCGAGTTTTGGACCTCGCCGGTAAAATAGGATCCACCGTGAGTTCGCTCTGCACGCTTGACTGGTCATAACCTAGGTCACAGCGTTTGTATGAATAAAACTGCAAGCATGTCAAGTTCGTACGGTATTAATATAAAGCACCGGTAGGTGTATGCTGGTAAAGAGATTCTGCTGGATAACAAACGATATGACCGGTCTGTAAAAGCACATAAATTTTCTGTATGAATATATGTATGAGGGCTCTCTAAATATAGACCTTCACTATAGATTGTCAATGCATACTCGTTTTGCAAGTGCCAATCTTCAATTAACCGGGAGGCTCTCGAGGAGGGTTATCGCGTATATGCTGGGAATTTTTTACTTTTCATAATCAGTACACTGCAGGGATAATAATCGAAATTTATCTTTTCGATGCAATTAGCTATGTCCATTATGCAAAATATTACAAATACAATTATAGCGACACCAGAGAAATTTGTAAGAAAGAAAAAACTATTATCTGAATTTTTCGATTGCGATTCAATGCGCGACAACCCCGCTTTTTTAAAATTAATTAAACGCGCGTAAGGCTGTATTTTTCTTTTTGTGAGTCGATATTGAATTATATAGACGGTACGCTTTTATTCTCGAACGCAACTCCAAAGAGAGAGAAGTCTTGAATAATGTGAAGGACTGGTAAAGCTTTTCACTGGTTTGAAAATTTGCAGTTAAGCATCAATAGAGCCTCTGCCGTCAATGAGGGTTGGGGAATATACACCCCCGGGCGTGACCTCGGGATAAGGTAGAGCGTGTGAATCTCTTTCTATGAGTATATTCATACCCGTTTGTTCAATGAATGCATTTTTGTAGAAAATGCTGTTTTGTTAACACAGGACTACAAAACGCATGTTGAACTGATTTTTCTGGATTTATTAAAATGAGTCCTGCAGGTTGCGTGCGCTCAATCTATTAAATCTCAAATGAATTAGCTTGGCATGTGCGTTTCCCTGACATTCAATAACTTCCGTTGAAACTCGTTTCTGATCCATTCGGCACGCAATTCCGAAAGTTGGTCATTGGCGAGCACCCGATATCCTAAAATATCGCTGGTTCCATGCGCCAGTGATCGCAGGAGTGAGTAGTAGGGTTTAACGTCGTTTTCAACCTTGTTTCAGTCATATCAAGACGGTGCCTACATGTGCCAGAACACGAGAGCGCTCACAGTTCCTATTACCCTGGACACTGATCAGCCCAGCTTAACGTTGCTTAACTTCGGTGATCTGACGAGAACCGATGTGTCCAACGCTATAAGCCGTCGCAGTCTGGGTCACTTTGGGTAGTCCTTGTCGCTGTTCTCTTATAAGGGGAAGTACACAAATGTCGTCATCCTTCGTTAATATTTCGAATTTTAACGCGACAAAATTTGTATAATTATAAGCATATTATCATATTGTTTATCATATCGTCTTTCATTGGTATATCACAGGTATATTACCCTGTTCCTATCATAAGTCTGTTCACATACGCTCTTCCCAGTACAGTGACGTCACATCCGACCATGCGCGGATGAATGTTTACCCGGTGATGAGTTAAAATAACATCGGACCAGGCAGACACTCACCACGCATAATGGACAAATATACTTTTGTAGAAAACTAATCCCTGGTCCCAAACCCCCCAAGTCAAACCCCAACCACAGATACGCCCCTTCTTTGCAACACAAAAAGGTAGTGGCTGTCATTTTGTCTTCAACTTTCACTGTTTACGCCTGCGCTACGAAGTAGACGGCAGGCATGAAGTGTTTGCTCTATCAATCTATCAGTCACACCTAAATTGTATAATCAACTAGTGCTACAGTTTTGCCTGCATGTTCTTGAAACAGTTGCAGTTTATGAAACGGGCTTTGAAGATGTGCACCTGCTAATGGTCGACGAAGTATTAAAATTTGTCAATTTTTTTTGTGATTTTCGCCATCAATCATAGCATATAACTGAAACTCAAGTATAATCAACTAGTCCTAGAGTTTTGATTGGATATTCCCGAAACTTTGCAGGCTTATTAAATATGCTTTGAAGATGTGTACCTGCTATTTGTGAGATGAAATATGATTTTTTCTTCTTTTTTTATCAAATTTATCAGAATTTGGCGACACACCATCATCATCCTAGTTATGGGGATAAACCCACTAACATGCGCCCACAAGCGGGTCAGTTTGAATCCGACCGAACAACTGCCTCAGCTTTGCGCATGAGCGAAATACGTTTCATATGGGGTATTATACTATATCTCAGAGAGGTGGTTGGTCCATCCTCCCCACAGCGCATGCTCCATTTCACAGGCTCATTAACATCATGCGTCCAATAGCGGAAGTTGACCTTTACTACGTTGCTATGACGTGTAGGGGAAAACCCACGTACGCACGGTTCAGTTTGCATCCGGCCGAACAACTCCTTCAGGTCACAAACCTCCATTGCAGAAAGTGGGTCCAAGATTATTATCAGGACTTGACTTCCGGCGAACATTGATTGGCCATTATACCTGACTGGGCCAGAAATGGTCTGTGACGTATTTTAAAATGTTTCTATAATATTTGGCTCTAAAATATATCAAAACCACCTTTTCAAATTTTAATCGGAAAACAAATCTGGGCCAGTTTGATTGGCACCTCCGAAATTTGCCGTAATGGTGTCGGGCTGGATGACCCTATTTCTGGCGGTCTCATCTCGAAAAAATGGTGGGGAATGTATGCTGAATTTTCCATATGTTTGAGCGGAAAGGCCAGTCTACCTGGTGTGGTGGGTCATTTGTGGCGGCGAATATTAGGGAATATAGTTTTCTCAAGATGTGCACGGCCAATTTACTACATATTAAGTAAGGCGAGTATTTAGTGGTTTGTGACCAGTAGTTTTGCACATGGGCGAACTACTTTTCATATGCTCTGTCCAGATAAACAGGGGAAATAATCTCCATATAATTCATTTTAACGCTAGGTCAACAGAGGTATTATGCAGACTTGAAAATGTTCGGCAAACATTTATTTTCTATATATGATGTCACTTCCGGCGGTGTGCTGCTCGGGCAGAAATCTTGCCCGAGAATCTGACTGATGGCTGGGGTATTATACTATATCACAGAGAGGTGGATAATCCTGTTCATTGGCAATTGTCGTTCGACATTCGCCTGTGTGAAAATGTTTTGATCCATCGTTTAGATGTTGCAATTTCAAGTGGCTGTGACTATTTTAGAGTATAGTGGGGTGGGGGGGGGGGTTAACTTTAACTTTCTTTGGTAGTAAATAACAAGAATCAAGTCTAACGGGATCAGGTATAGCGAGGACTTTCTGAAGTAAGTTCGTTGCAGAATTTGTTACATTCTGGGCTTCATTTTCAAGTTTTCTTCGAGAAGAATATTTCCTAGTTCCTTCAGTTCAGTTTCGTGGATTTGCTCGTCATTTCGGAAGAAACAATCTCTACTTGTGGTTTGAAAGTTATCCTTGCGGACTGCTTAATTTGATGAACAGTCCCATCACTTAATGTAATCTGATTATCAGATCGTAGAACTTTCAAGAGAACAGTGCTATGCACGATGAGAATTGTTAATCAGGCTAGACTGGATGGTACCCTGGAAGACATTGTATCTACTTATCGCAGACAAATTTGTTTGTTAATGAGGGAAAGGCATGAACCTCAGAGAGTGGTAACCTCCAAAAGGGTTATCTCCCCTTATGTCATGTCGATCGACCCTGCCTCCAGTCACTTACCGAGGGCGAAAAAATACTCTGGCATTCCCCACACAGTGGATCTTCACCAAGCCATGTAGCCTTTGACGGAGATTATCCGAGCTGCTCTTTATCTCAACAACTTGATAAACCAAAATTCAATAACTGCGGCAGACAATAATTAAATAACTGTTTACCGCCTTACAACAACAACACTACATCAAAGCTGAAGGTCGTTTGTTTGAAAAAAAAATCAGCAATGTTTGGTTTTCGAAATCAAATGCTCGCGAACATTCACATCTGAAAAATTAAATTTCTTATTGTTTAGTATGCTGATGAGGACTGTTTGACTGGTAAGATTCAAGTTTTGTGACATCAGGTTTGGTACAGAGCTAAATGTAAAGTGAATGAAGGCAGTGTCGATCGACGTGGCATAAGGGGAGATAACCCTGTTTGGAGGTTGAGAGAGTGAGGGCAGACAACATTATCACACCGCCAATATCTAAGAGCTTTTGTTGGCTCTCGCTCGAGGGATTTTAACCAATCAGGGACTGGTTTGCACCTAAAAAAATTGCGCGGAACCTTGTTCAGCTGTGACGAGAAAATGAATCGTCCTTTTCCTCATTAACCCGTAACAGTGGATCGAATCTGAAACAACGACGGCTTCAGCTATAGCTGGCAACCATCCAGATTCTGTCGGAAAGCTATGTGTCGTTAAATCCCATTTCAATATGCTAATAAGTGTACAAAGGAAAATATATTTAACTAGTGATGAGGTGATTTGTTACTTCATATTATCCTACTAGAAAGCATCAATATGCTTGAATTAATTAATATTTTGTTACGTTTGAGTTGGAAATATGCCAGTTATCATTAGTTAGAAATTTCCCCACAGGTAAGCAAAAGGAAAGATTTCCGACAGAATTAAGCTGGACTGCTGCGCAACAAGGCGTGTCCAGAGAGTGGTCATTGCTATTGCATTTAATGTGGGAAAGGTCGATTGGGTATAATATCACACTTGTCGTTTTGGAGAAAGCGTGGAAGTTGTTCAATTACGAAATAAATAATCAATGAACTGACAGAAATGATTACAAAACATCAGTTCTTTCAATCTTCGAGCTGCCTTCTGACGTCATTCATATGTATTCACAAATATCACGTCTATCGTCTTCTCTCCTCCAAATAAAGCCTGGACCGGACTATGTTAAAAGTGATATTACTTAACTCAGATGCCACGAAGCGCTGTAGCTTCTAATGCCCTCAAATTAAATCATATTCCTTGTGTTGGAGGCCTTTTCAGTTCTATTTTCCTTTATCGTTAGATTTTTGCATCAGAAATAAACGTGATTGTGTACTCTGTGATCAACACTGCGCCGACGATATGTCGTCATGGCCGACATTGTTAGAGGCTCCACGCAACTCAACAGTCCAACCTCCATAGCAGTACATGGCAACATTCAATAACCACGTAGGATTCTCTCCCCTCGAAGCCCACGTTGATCAATCTTTGCGATCTTTCCGATCAATATTGATCACGAAATATCTTTAAAGTGATCGTAAACCCTCAAGTAAAGTTTCCCTCAAATGAAACACCATTGGAAACAGTGTCCGAAAATATTTATTGTAATTTTTTACGATTTTATTACACAGAGTAAACTGCAAATAAAGCATGGTATTCTATGGTGTTCTGTTGCAATCATATTTAGGTCCAGTGACGTCACACTGCCTTCATGCATATACATATATTTCAAACTGTGTATGCACTTTCCGATGCTTGATTCAAGCTTAAGGTGTGTATACTTTGAGTTACAACACAGACTTACTGTTCCAATGTCCATGTTTCACCAAAATCTGGGAGATGGTAATTCATAAGAGTCAAGTCAATTTGAATCTTGCATTTAATTTCCCAGATTTTGGTGAAACATGCACATTGGAACAGTAAGTCTGTGTTGTAACTCAAAATATACACACCTTAAGCTCGAATCAAGCATTGGAAAGTGCATACAAAGTTTGAATATATGTATGAAGGCAGTGTGACGTCACTGGACCTAAATATGATTGCAACAGACCATCATAGAATACCACGCTTTATTTGCAGTTTACTCTGTGTAATAAAATCGTAAAAAATTACAAGAAATATGTTCACACACTGTTTGCAATGGTCTTTCATTTGAGGGAAACTTTACTTGAGGGTTTACGATCACTTTAACTACTCTTTATAGTGAATTATGAATAAAATTGAGGGCGCCTTTACTCCAGATAGAAAGAACAAACCCTCGTGTGTAACATGCCTTAGTTCAAATTAATGCAATGTATTGATGGTGTTGATATGAAGATTCACCGGGACTCTTTAGAAATTCTCTTAGAGGAATAAAACAGTTCAATACACGTGGCAATAACAGCTTCTCTTTCTATTCCCGGACTGATTTTTGGCGCGAAAGGTGTTCAGCGGATAAGGTATTTTAATTTATATGAATACGAGCATCTTCCTTCTTTTTGGACGACGTCTGGTTACTGGGTGTCGAACTTGGCGCTGCCTTGTGGACCAGGTGGATTAAACAACCGGACAGCAGCCAACCCAGTGGGGACAGATCTTTAACAGCTCTGTCATAATCGTTGTATATCGAGTGCCATCCGCTAAATGACCAATCATGGCGCTTGCAGCTATCACGTGATCGGAATTGCATCAGCGGAGTTATTCATATCTGGGACTTTTGTTGGAGCAAAATCGGATGGACTTCGAAACTATATCATTTACCCTCTCTTCTAGTGAAAGTTGAAACGTGGGGTTTAATGATTTATATTTTCAGGGATTTCATTGTTTACATCTGTTGCTATTCAGGTGGGTTCCCTTGCAACCACTCCTAGTCGATGCTCGAAGTTTATATGGCCCTCACTTTCCATTTCGATAATACTGACCATCATCTTTGCACTGGGATATTGTCAATTTATCGGACAAAAATCACAGAGATTATCATTAATTTTTGAAAAGATTAAGCCTCACAAAATGAATCAATTTCATAAATAGTGCATAATTATGTAATAAAATTGACCGTAGTTGGGATACACCATGTAGAGCCTCATAAGATTGAATCAACCCCTTCACATTTTTACGCCTCTATTCTGGGTTCGCGTCCGGTATATACGGGTCTTCAGCCACTCGAGATTAATATCTGCTTAACATGAACTGTTGACCCATTCTGCTGACAAGGTATACCGGCCCAAGCGGCGTCGAGACCCTCAAAATTCACCCGTAGGGCAAAACGTATCTGCATAAAGAAACTCCATTGACTGCGTAAAACAAGTTGAAATTAAAAACCGGTTTTGGCGCCATTTTCTTCCGTGTCTGACAAAACAATCTCTTTTGTCGCGTTTTGTTCAATTTTCCATTGTTCAAAATCATGCTTTTCTTAATCCAGTCACGCGACTTTTTGCTGCTGCTTTTTGTCGCCACCTACAGGGCGACAGTGGTTCAAAATATTTGAGAATTCACTTTTTTGATAAGCGGTCCTCGGATTGTATCGAAGGGGTTCCACGATATGGGAATTGTGGGTAACCGTCAGAAATCTTTAAGAACCATCTGGCCATGCCATCATTCGCTCCGGACTCGTGCCTTGTCTTGGATCTCTAAAGCATGTGGCATGTAAGTGTTTAATACCCATGCAGATTTTTTTTTGTCCATTCAGTTGCATTCCCAGCCTTAAACATGGATGATCTCCCCTGGCGTATACTTCTTTTTCATGAGCTGTGACACAAGAGAATATTTGGACAATTTACCCACATAAGAAGTCATGGAAACGTTATACACTATCTTCCGTGGTCCGATTATTTAATCAGCCAGTTATCAGCAGGCGGATTTGTACGGAAGCGTATTAGTGCCAGTGTGAAAAAAAAAATTCCGAGATTTATCTCCTAATTAGGACATAATATAATTAGGAGATAATTATCTCCTAATTATCTCCTAATTAGGAGATATTATGTCCTAATTAGGAGATAAATCTCGGATTTTTTTTTTTCACACTGGCACTAATACGCTTCCGTAGATTTGAAAGTGTCTACGGGAGATGTGCACGTTCTTTCGATGTTCATTCTCCGGATAGGTTTACTAAAATCCATTGGAATTCTTCGTGTCAATCTTCCAATACCACACGTGTCAACTGTTTGACCATATAAGAAAGGGGGAGTTGGTGAAATGTCCAACCTGTACCCCCCTCGCTAAGTCTCTGTTATTACGTTAATGCGGAGAAGGCCCTGTTGGCCCTGTTTTTTTTTGTTTTTTTTTAACAGAGCATGTAGCATCCACATTCTCAGGTCCGCAATTCAAATACAGTATTACTCATTAAATCTAGGAGGCTCCATAAGGTGAATCCTCATTGATAGGAACTTGTGCGAGTAGTTTGTGGTTTCGTTCAAGGCTTGTCAGAATGCTAATTTGACAATACTTCGGCAGGCATAGAACTAGCAGCTTCGACCTTCTTAGCACCGAAGTTCTACACTGCGAAAAAAACATTGTGTTGGAAGCCATATTAGCACCAGAATTATGTTGAAAGTAACATAACTTATGTTGAAATCAACACTAATTGGTGCTGAAATTTCAACACAAGGTGTTCATTTGTGTTGAAGTCATTTTAGCACAAAGTGGTGTTAAAACAAAAGTTCTCGAAGTGTATTTTTTTTTACGGTATTTGTTCTTAAATCACGGTATTGTTATAGGGATTATTTCTCCCCATTGTTGTGTTCAGTAGGTAGGTTTGATAGAAAGTGTTCCCCTCCAAATTTCATTTTACAATGTTTTATATTCCACTTTTTATAGTGTATGCGGCAAATCCGGATACTATTGTATTGTAGATATATTAAAGACGTTAGGGGCTCTTTATACAGATTTTTCTAGTGTTTTTTATAATACAATACACGTGTCAATATTTCTCTGAACAGTGAGGGATCTAGTTCCCACTTCCCGGGTCCGAGTGGTATAACCGACCATTACTGTTTCGAGCACCTGGAAATAGGTTAAGCTAACAATCTATATAATATTGGATAATATTACACTACAAAAAAAACAACACATTTCCGATTTTACTGCAGCCTCGTTGTTCCAAACAGAGTACTTTCGCCAAGGGGATCCACCATGTGGTGAATTTAATACTTGGGTTATTGATTTTCGGTAAACTAGGTAAATTGCAATCAAGTTCGGGGTCATTTTGAAGCAATAGCGAGGTCCCGATATCCAGCATACCACTAATTTCGCGCTCCGGTGATCACAAGATCCGCACAGTACCGTCACAGATCTCCCCTATTCTCTAAACGTGGCAATATTTTATAACCGGCTTCCGACAGAATTATTTATATGGAGCATATTATAGCCAGTTTGAAGATGCTTGCATCAATACAGCTCTTTTCATATTGCAGCGACAAATATTTACAAGGGGTGGTGAATAGCGTACTTTCTCATTTATTAGAAAAGAGTAACTGGGACAATAAGTTTCGTAGCTGGTCCAATTCCTCGTTAACCCGGAGCTAGGGACCGTACATATGTATTTCAAGATCCCCATGGTGTTCATATGAGCAGTCACAATCAAAAGCGTGACCGAGATACATCATTCTCTGGGTAACGACTATGAATCTCCTATAATCTCCTGATCAGCGATACGGATTTGTTATTTTTGGAAGGAGGTCTGCTGACAGAAAGGAAAACTTGACCGCTCCCGTCAAGCAGGGAACTAGCTCATAAAGTTCACCCTGGTTTTGAAATTCATCAGTCTCTCTCAAACGCATTTTTTTTTTTTTTTTTTAATAGTATAAGGGGTTTTTTCTCGTTAAGTTTGTGCTAATGCGGATATATGAATTAGTTCTTCGGATTATGAAGAGCTGAATACCGAGTTTCGTGTATCATGACAAGCCATACGAGTTCTACAAGAATATCCAAGGAGTTTCAAGGTTGAAGTTCCTGCTTCCCTCGTGTAAGTGGAACGACTTCGTTTTTAGACGGGCGTTCTATTTCTTGCTCATATCCCCAGCTATTGTGATCTGTTCTTTTTAACCAGCAATATTCAACCTTTGAAAGCCTCAAAATTGTCTTGTCGCCAATCGAGACCATTGTACTATTGTTAGTGGTTCTTTTCATTGCCGAAACGAAATCAGTCATCCAAAGAAAAATGTTGTGCAGTCCAATTTAAGCCCTATAGTCCGTCTGAATGGACCGGTCTGAATAGCAGTCCTTAAACATCCTGCGTTGTGCCTCAATGGTATATACTCAGTAAATCAGCGTCTGACGTTACTTCATACACTCTTCTTGTTGAAGAAGGGAGCAAGTTGGTACACTGTGAAATGACCTGTTTAGGGGTTGAACGCTAGCCTCAACACGGAAGTGACGATCGATTGAAGTACGTGTTCCAGCTTAAACGTGTTCAAAGGTTCGAACATTTGGTGTTCAGGTTTAAACATGGTATCTAGTTTTAAAGACTTGTTTATAACCTACACATCTATGTGTTTATAACCTAAACACATGGATTTTTAAGATAGAAACCCATGAATATTTAGGTCATGAACACTTGTTCAAGACCTAAACACCAAGATGTTTAAATCCTAAGCACATTTATGCCGAAACAGGTGCTCCATGCAGTCGATCCTCGTTCGGTCTGGATTAGCGTTCAAACCTTAAACACTTGATTTACAGTGTAAGACGGACCTTGTATTTTATCCATGTATTCAGACTGCCGTTCTCCGACAATATAACGGCCATATTAGCCACTACATTGATGGGTATGGCACAGCTATGTGCGAAACAGCGAGCAAAATAGAAAGCATCCTTGTTGGTCTTATAATGGGCTAAAAGCAAAGTGCAAGTCTATAGCGCCATTCCCGGAGCCATGAACATGGCATGCACAAAAAGTAAATCGAAAAGTTCTGTCTCTATTGTGCAACTGTTGGAATGGTTAATCAGATGGGTCAAAGAGTAGGGATTTGTTCCGGACTCGTCAAATATCAGACGAAACCGGGAACCACTTTGACCAATCAAATGCGCGTTTGCACTGAAGCAGTTTACCCGGGTTCTTACCCTGTGAAGGACAGTTTAATGGGTGGGTGAAACATTGGGACCAAAATCTGGGTAACATCGTCTGCATTTAACGGAATTTTGATTCAATGTTGAACGCCCATAGTTACCTATACTTAAAACCAATCAATGGTTGCAAGAGTTGCACTCAATCTTCGGGTGTAATTTTTCTTTTAAGAAGGTATACGACGGGTTCAATGTTCAGATACGCTGGTCTCCTACTTTGGAAAGCATTATTCTTTACATCGTAAACCCCATGTTTAGGCTTTGAACGCTAGCCTGAACACCAAAGAGGTTCAGTTTGATCACATCGTTTAAGCTTAAACTTGTCTAAAAGCCTGAACACATGGGTTTCATCCATAAACACCAAGATGTTCACCCATTAAACAAATGCAAGAATACAGGTGCTCAAAATTAACCTCCCTTAATGTTTAGGCTATTTTTTCTAGAGTGTAGTCTAGTTCTGTACGTACAAAAGTAGGTTTAAATAGTGAAAACTGGCGAGGGTCATAAGCCCCCCCCCCCCCCCCTTATGAAAATAAACGTTTTCTTTAAAGTGATCGTGAACCTTCAAGTAAAGTTTCCATCAAATGAAAGACCATTGCGAACAGTGTCGGAAAATATTTATTTTTTTACGATTTTATTACACAGAGTAAACTGCAATTAAAACATGGTATTCCATGGTGGTCTGTTGCTATCATATCTAGGTCCAGTGACGTCACACTGCATGCCTTAATACATATATTATAAACTTTGTATGCACTTTCTAGTGCTTCATTCAAGCTTAAGGTATGTATACATTCGAGATTCAACATAGACTCACTGTTCCAATGTGCATGTTCCAAAATCTGGGAAATTAAATGCAAGATTCAAATTGACTTGACACTCATGAGTCACTATCTCTCAGACTTTGGTGAAGCATGCACATTGGAACAGTGAGGGTGTCGAAACTCAAAGTATACACACCTTAAGCTTGAATCACGCACTGGAAAGTGCATACAAAGTTTGAAACATGTATGTATTAAGGCAGTGTGACGTCACTGGACCTAGATATCATTGCAACAGACCACCATAGAATACCATGCTTTAATTAGTTTACTCTGTAATTAAATCGTAAAAAATTAAAATAAATATTTTCCCGCACTGTTTGCATTAGTCTTTCATTTCATGGAAACTTTACTGGAGGGTTTACGATCACTTCTTAGTCTACATACCGAAATATAAGCCTCGAAAATATTGGTTAATTGTACCAAAACATGTTAAAAGTGCTTAGGCTTTTTTTGTTCTTTTGTAGCATACAGGACACAAACTAAACCAATTGTGGCTATTTCAAATAATCCAACATACACGGTATGAAAATATTGCAGTTGGTGTCAATTGTTACTAGAGAAAATCATCCCTGTGAAAACTCCAAAATTACCTTGATAAAATTCACACTTATGCAATGGACCATAAAAAATTTGACTGATATTGCAGCAAGTAAACTCAGACTTTTGGATTGTAAACGTCACATATCCCTTTTATTCGGATGTGTACCAGAGGTATTTGCCGAATAAACCTTTAATGCATTTTCTTTGCAAATCCGTAGACAAATTGAAATTAAACTTTGTGTCGGACCGTCATAAAATCATACAAAGTTGCGTTCTGATATTTTAGAATTAAAATACCCACTAAAGTTTATATCACAATTAACAAATTCAAAATTTGATAATATCTATTATTCAATCTGAGAAACCGATTTGAATGTCCTATGTACTGGTCGTGACCTGGTATTTGTAATAGCACATGTACAAGTTTCTGGGGGGAAAAAATCAATATACATAAACCATTTTTTATAACGCATTTGAATAAAGTCACTGGTTCAGAACGTTTTCTGATAAGTAGATGTCGGGTATTTCCCATTAAAAAGTCAAAATGTCACTATTGCCCCTCTTCATGAACCATTAAATCAGTAATCCATTACAAAAAAAATATTTCCGATACTAAACATCGTGGGTGTAAATTGATTTTTTTTCCCCCTGAGCAACTCGTTTACGACGATCCGACGCCAAACTGCATCAACTTCCTTGCAAATTTTTTATCATTACCGGTAACGTATTTTCAGTCTAGTATTAAAGTTCTGCTAAAGGTTACACATTCCAAAGTATTCATTTCAAGATTGAATTTACCTGCAAACTTCGATCAGACATTTTAACTGAAAAGGGGTATTATGGAAAATATATATACACCGACGTTTGGTTTCAAATGGGTTCTTCGAGATAATTGTTCCTTGTGGTTCTTCTTGCTACACGGGCGAGATCAAATAAAAAGTGCTCGATAAAAAGCTCAATCTCCATAAAAAGTAAGACTATACATGGGCCATTTCCATGGCTCAAGTCAAACCGTTATGATAATGATCCATACCTATTCCGTTTGAAAGCGAGTTCTTGGAACTGGAACAAAACAGTAAATCTGCATAGAAAGTTCGATTCTTCATAATCAAATTTGGCTATTTCGGTTCTTTGTACTGTGCTCTAGATAAAATCTTGGGTTTCACCCGACCTCTCAACTGAATATTTGCTTATTAACTTAAACATTATTTAGAACGAATACAAATGACCAAAATAATTTTTATACAGGTGGAACCAAAATTAACCTTATCTTAATTAGAACGCAATACAGATAACCAAAATTAGTTCCACGTATTTTGCAGAGCCAAATATTCTGAAGAATCAATATTTCTACACTGCGAAAAAAAATTGTGTTGAAAATAACAGAATTGTGTTAGAATGAAAATCAATTTGTGTTGAACTCAACACGATTGTGTTGAATTATGGAGTAAACACAAAACCATGTTGATTTCAACACAAAACATTGAAGCCATTTTAGCACAAAATCGTGTTAAAACAATATTTTTCTCAGTAGATGTGTAGGACGATAATCAGTTTCACATTTTACGCCTTTAGTTAAATATCTTTCCGGTAAAATAAAGTCCGTCGTCGAGCCAAAAGTGGTTGTTGTGGAAAAGTGAAGATCACGATCAAATTAACACTCTTGAATTACGATGCATAAAATGTGAAACAGAAAACATTTTCAAATGACAATTGCCAACGACGCTGAAATAAATATGAAAACAGTTTTAATACAATTATCAATATACAACATTTCCAGATGAAGCATTTTAACGGTAGATAGCGATAAAATGGAAAATCAATATATGAAAATAACGGAAAAAATCAAGGTGGTTTGGTTCTGACGACAACGTCCCCCGCACTGGATGAGTGTGGATCTAGTCATGGGATCTATTTAAACATGGACTAAAAACACAGTCATCAGGAGTGGAAGACAAGGGTACACACCTATTTGAAACAGACTATAGTCTGAAAACTACGTACCTACTTTGAAATAAGCTATAGTCCAAATGGAGATGCCGGACGGGTTAACCACGTGTATAGTAAAATGGCGCAAACGCTGGTGTTGGGCTAAGAAAAGCATTAAGAAAAGTCCTGAAAGTTTACACTTTTACACTGAACTAACAGCAATTAATCATTATCAGGATGCTGATCAGATTGTTCTAATTAAATTTAAATTAAATTATCTACACCTAAAAAGCTGCGTTACAAATAAAAGCACAATAGAATTCCGGCACACTACTTAACCTGGATATCTCACACAGGTGAAATTAGAACGATGTTATCTTCCCGCTTCTAGGAGTCATTCATCAACACCGGCGTTCTGGGTAGAGACTGAAGAATCTATACGTCCCTGAGAAAATCTAGTTACTAGGTCAGTACAGCTTGAAATCCAAATATTCTCCGCTACTCTTATCAGTGGGTATAGTATTTTCACTTCACATTCTCGAGTTATCGTCAATATCCAGAGAAAAATGTTCCGGTATAAAGTTCTTCAAACGGATACGGAGGTTTCAGATCACATTTCAAGTCCGTGTAGAAAAATTGTGCAGCACAAAAAAAACTCACAACTCTTGTTGGGACGCCATTTTGTCCGTGCTCCTGCGAGTCTTGATCATTTGGGAAGACGTGCGTGCCTTTGAAGTTAGTAACAGGTTGTCGGGCCGGTTCAAACGCTGTGCCGCGCAGGTGAGCTAACAGAACGGGCCAAGGCGGTCGGCTCAAGGAAGACACTCTCACTGTACCCCACTTAAGCGAACTCCAACTTTCCCCCCGAGTTATACCGGTAAATATTCCTTCAAAATCCTCCACTTTTAAACAGCAAAAAATACCTGTCCCTCAGTCCTACTCCCCGGGACACACCTCCATAGCTCTCGAGTCCGTCAAGGATAAAAATCAAAGCCAAGGTGCGTCTATTTATGTCCCCTCGCCGACTAAGTTGCTTAAAAGCACACAGTGTGAATGCAGTCCGTGAATGGGGTAATGGCACGGAACGGCGCATGCGCACAGGTGAGCGGGAGCCTAAAGCGCACAGCGCGTTTTACATATAAAAGTGCACGCGGGTTTAGCATGTCTATACACCTATTGTATAAATTGTGGAAGACTCCAAAGCAACGCGAAAGGGGGCCTTTTCAACATGTCTATGCCACATACCGTTTGACAGAGTAATGTCACAATTTCAGACTGCCAAATGAGATTGAACAATGATTGAATCAAAGATAAAAGTCATTTAAGTTCCAATGACGCCCCGTAAAACCTTTTAATTGGCATCAGCTGGGGAAAAAATCGAGTGGGGGAGGGGGAGGTGGACTTCTATGAAATGTGGAATGAAAGTCTAAAAGTAAGCCCCACCCTCCAATGCTCGATATTTTATTAGTCTTATGTAATTGGTCTCGCGGTTATATTAATATATATATGGAAAAAAGATAATATATCCAACATCGCTCATATTTTCTGAAAATTATATGCTGTATTTAAAATTCAGAAAACCGTACAGTCACACACGAGACCGTGGATTGACCCGCTAGATCAAGCCAAACTTCGCAATTCACATCCCTCGGGAACAAAAGCAGGGGAAAACGGGTTTCGGAGTTTTTCTAAAGCTCTATAGTTTCGTAAGGGCCAAGCAAGGCCACTAAGAAGATCCGGGCAATTTTTTGCATTCATGGAATCACAAAAGCGACTGTCAATAGATCTGCATGCCCATACAAAACCAAGTTGGAGGATTTGAAAAGCGGACCCGGTCTCGATTTACACTTTGTAGTCCTATACTCCGCCAAGTAATGCTATGTATTGTGGTCGTGCAACGAGTTGAATCCGGGGAACTATTTTATTAACAAAAGACTGAAGGCCGAAATATTTCTTTCCATGGGAATCTTTTAAAGCGTGCTCAGTCAAGTGTCTCATCCCAACGTGGAATGCATGCTTTACACGGCCAGTCTGGCGGTCGACTTACTAAAAAATAAGTATGGCCGGCAGGATATTTTGCGGTGATATTTGAGAAGTACTGATAACAAGTCGTATCCTATCTATCGAAGCTGAATTGGTTTTCAAACCTCAAACTTCATATCTTTATTTTGATATGCATTTTATTCTAACCACTTCCCTCCGTATGAAGCGGGCAAACATCGCAGGTGTAATATATTTCGCATATTTGGGTTATTTGCAAAGTTTGGCAGGTTGCCTGTAGAATCGATGGAATTGGGGCGGGGCGGTGGTGGGGGAGGGGGTACTCCGCTAAGGCGCTAATGACTGCCGACTGGTTTGGGCTCGATTCCCCTTCTTTTGTTACTGGATAAAATATAATGATTTTCGCTCTAAAGAAGGAAGACTATTCCAAAAGAAAGATTGAATGAAAAATTTGGGTTCGACGTGGTCGTCAAGGCCTTTGACACGTCGAATTCAAAATGGCGTTTCGCGATGCGCACCATTAAAAGTCCACCATTGAATTGTGAACTTTTAGCCGGAGACGCCTGCATTGTTTCGGAATAATAGAGCTGGTCTTGTAAAAGGGCGGATACTCTGCCACTGTATTCCAAAATTTAATCTTTTATCCAGGTCGATCGTTAAAACGAACAACGAAATTAGCAAGGCGATTCTCATTTCTTCAAATGCATGCACAATCGAATTCCGTGCATGTTTCAACTGGAAACATATTCAACAGGCAAGCCTTTATGTACTTAGTAATACATTTTAATAAATTATAATCAGTCGAAAATTAAACAGGCCTCTCTAGGGGTAATCAGAAATTTTCAGGCGATAAATTAATTAAAACCAATTTATGGGATATCTATATCGGTATTTTGAGCTGGTTTTAAATCCACTCGCCGGAAACGGTTGAATATTGCACGAGCTCCCGTCTGTCCTGGGAAAATGTACCAACCACGCCCCCTCGCCGCTCAGTTGCTATGACAACCGTATTGATCGAAGCGAGACCGGTAGACTTGATGTAGGACATGTTCTTATTTGAACATTGTGTGTAATCGAATCCATTTTTGAAATTTAAAACGTACCGAGAAAACGACCCCACAGACCTGGTAATTCAGAGAAAATGCTACCGAATCGAAACGTGTATGCCCTAATATATAATGCGGTGTGTACCGTACAGAACACATACCTCTGCGAATATTTCAATATTTCAAGATTCCACGATAATTTGAACAGAAATTTCTAACTATATTCACCAAACAATGAGAGGAAATTCATAATCAATCCAAAACGCTGTTGCGTGACTTCTTGGAATATCTTTTAACTTATTTTCTTAACCATAATAGTTCAAATTCAAAAACTTGGCAGACTGTTAAAATGATATATTATTGCTCCAATTTTTACGTCTAAAACGCACATGTATCTGATACGAATTTTATTGTCCCTGGACGCTAAACTATAGTCATTAATAATAACTCCTTAATAAAAAAAAACTAAGTTCACTCAATGAGGGTGAAAATTCATCCCGCTCAATTTGAGTGAATTCACAAAACTCAACTTGACTGAAATTCACTCAAGTTTGAGTGACATCCAATCAAGTTTGAGCGAAATTCCGCCCAGGTTGAGCAAAGTTTATTTTCACTCCTGCACTCGAGTGAAACTAACTCAACTTTAGTAAAAATGATATTTTACTGGAGTGTTTTTTGGAGAGTAGCTTATTCATACCGTCCGTCTAAATATGATATTAGTAAGCACGAAGGTGTGTCTATGTGCTATGCAGAAATACAAGGAAAACTGTCAAACGAAACTCGGCCCGGGCTTTATTCAAGACTGGATATAAAAGTTGAAGTGGGGGGTCGTCGAGGGTTTTATTTTCGGGAGAGCTATAAGCTCGGGCAGACACCACTTTGATTTGTCAGCTCTATTCAATTGACTAAACTTTGATTGATTAGTAATTCTCAAACCTACAGAATTATCCAAGCTATGTTACGATACTAAAAGCCTATTGCATGGCAAATATTTTACGTGGGCAGAAAAGGTATGCTATAAAAAAAATATATACGGCGTGGCAGAAGGTGTGACGAGAATTTTTTTTATTTTTTTTTCTATTGCCGGTATTTCTCTGAAAACTACGTCCTATTTTTACACGAAAAAATCGATATAAAAATTAGTCCGGCGTCAGTTTATAAAGAAATAAAAAGCAGAATATGAAATTCTCAAAAAAAGCCAAAGGTTTATGAAGCAGCATACGGAGCCTCGTTTATTTTCTCCTTACATTAGTGAACCGGTCTATGCGAAAGTCGTAAGGAGAAAATATATCTAGCTGCTTAAAACAGGTTCTGCAAGTCATCGGCCAGAATTGAAAGATCGATATATGATGTACACTCTCACACAAACTTTTATTTGAGGGCGAACAAGCCGGAAATGGGAAGATACGTGTCACCGCTAAGTTGAAAATAAATATTACGCCTTTGCACCGCCCCCTGGTGTTCGAAACTGCAATTAGTCTGTCAAATAACCGGTTATTGTTCGAAACCAATGCTTACGACAGGTTGCTGTGGGCTAAAATTACGTAACATTTTCAGGTAATGGAAAACGTGTAAAAATACGCCTGAAGGTTAGAGGATCAAAAGAAGGGTTTTTTTTTCAATCTGGATAATTAAAACGTACATTTAGTTTCACTTTTTAAATAGTGTTTATGAAAAAGAATTATGATGGCTGTAAACTGCCTATATGATTGGGCCAAAATACGTAAACTTCTCTAACGGTACGCAGTTGGGGTACCCGAAACTATATAGAGAGTCCTGTACACAGTATACACGTTTTATGATAATAGTCGGGGACCGTAACAAAATAATAATAAATTCATTTCCAAAATTGATGTAAAATTTTATGTTTGATAATTTACTGCCGCTACGAATTAAACCAGAAATTGCAAAATAGCACACAAAAATCAACTGATATGCAGAAACCGAGTATGAAATCAAATTCAGCCCGGTCCGGGCGAAATTAAAAAGCGTTCTTAATGGGGACGAGAATTCAGGGAAAGATGTATCATTTCATATAATTATATAGTTTTCGTTGTCCAATTTTTTCTATACACCGTATAACATAAGTAATGATTAAATATACAACCCCAAGTAGCTTGGTTTAGTATCGCGATAGGGGGTTTTAAGTTCTCTTTTCAGAGTTGTTTGCACGCGTCTATACACTGGACGCTAACCTAGTTTTGCTAATAAAATACCTTCTTTATTTACCTAGGATCCCGTATAGTCATATCAAAATATGTATGGGGGACTATAAGGGAAAGTTTTGAGATGGCGATCGATAAAGAAAAAAATAGAGAGATTGGTCTTTTCTGGAGTAGTGAACGTCAGCGGGAGTGAAATGATGACGAAATGGTGGAGGGGGGAGGGGAGTAATGACGGAAGGGGGAGGATGATGGCAGAAAGGGGGGGGGGACCTCGCAAGTTGTATTTCTCAATATGTTGTTACACAATATTCTACGGATTGCGACTTTTGCCTAGAGGACTATGTTATTTTCTATTGTGACATCAAGCAAAGCAGGGGCGTGGGTGGTGCAAGAAGGGGTAGAGGGAGGGGGTTTACACAACCTGTTCAGCATGACCAGTGCTCTCTATACGGCACGATGAAAGGCCAATCCATAGATCCACACAACGTTTACAAGTATGGACGTTGTTGGTATGTATAGACATAACAGACGTTAATAAAAAGAAGATTCTGTCTGGTTATGTCAAAGAAAATCACAATTTCGAGTAACATCCCTGTTTACTATAATGAATATAACATCACTATCTTATAATCGCACCCAGAGAAATAAAACTGGACCCACAAATGCAAACCAAGTCCGACTCCGGGATATTAAATAGCCCGGTTGCGCAGTGGGTTCGTGTGTGTGTGCGTGCATGGGGGGGGGGGGGGGGGGAGGCAAATTAACGAAAGGAACTGGAAGATATTAACCTATTAACCGGATCTACATAATATCAACACGATACCAAACTATTTGCGTATTATTAATATTTTTGTTCTACGTGTATACCGTATATAAGCGAAATGGGTTGAGAAAAATTGCAATAAATTAACCCCTTAGGACCTCGACCTAAGTTAGCATGAAACAACACATGTCATCCTTTTAAAACGAGCCTATAACAAATAATTTGTCTTGACTTTCATATACAGATCCTGTACATTCTATAATCAAGTTATTCAGTTTCCGTATTCAGATATTTCACTTTTCCATTTATACAGGTAAAAATAACCTGATTTAGTCTGAGGATCTCGAACCAGTGGAAGAACGGGAGGTTTAACACAGTGGCGCCTCCTGGTGGACCATTGTGCAACTATAAGTAAGCCCCGTATACACTCGGGTCAAGCCGGCATTTCCCGATACGTTGGATATTTTTAACCTTCAACCGTATCTGCAACAGTTCACGGCCCTGGTGATGATGATCGACGGGGTCAAAACCTTCGAAACTGACCGCAGGCTATCGTGAAACTGGGCCGCGAACTATATATGGATGTACAGTCATCCTCCCCGTCTGAAAGTTTGCGGTCTCTATTTATCTCAATCTCTGCGGTTTGTGGCCTATTCACACAGTGGATGATAACAAAACGCTCCGCTCGTCCGCCGCCATTGAGTTGACCGGAGTTCAGTAGAACGATATCTGATGGGCTCTCGATGCATTTTATCCCTGGGACCTGGATTAACCGTGTTAAGTCAACACAAACTGACCTGACTCGATTTTAGTAACCGCTGATTTCAATAAAGCCGAACAGCGGATGTAACCCTATATATTAGTCATCGCATTCATGTTTCAGAACGGAGTTGTAAATTCCAGCGCACTGTTTAAGCCACGCATGTAGTTTTGTGGTGCTCGATTTTCCATTGACGTTTAAGGTGTTCATTGAGATATAGGTCACAAAATTACCTTCAATTAATATCTTGAGCTAACTAGATCACAATTTTCATTCAGAAAAATATCTACATATAGATTGTTCACTATTGACAGAAATTGACTACTACAAAATTTTTGTCATTTTTAATTATGCAGATTGAAATAAGTTTTGGGACATAATTTGTTCCGTCCAAAAGTATTTTCACGTAAACGTTGACATACATTCTCTAAACAACTTGAGTGATAAGTTCACGCAAGAGTGAAAATTCATCCCGCACAAAGCGAGTGACATTTATTCACTCAAATTTCGCTCTAAAGTTCGAGTTGATAACTCAAGTTCAGAGAAGTTGATTCCGCTCAAGTGAGCTCCCTCAGCTTGAGTGAAAGTCACTCAACTTGAGTGAAATTTTCGCTCGGGTGCTTGAGTGCTCAAGTAAGAGTAAAATTTCACTCGAGTTTTTTCCAGATAGTACAGAATAAATCCTGTGTCATTAACACAAATTATATTAATTAATTATTAAATAATTATTAATGTCCGCTATAATATCAAGACCTTCAAACATATTCTTTTTCGATATTCGACAATATACAAACGTGCATTTCTAAATAAATATATCATAGTTTAATTACGGATGAAATATAAGATACGGGACCGTTCATGAACCAAACCACCTTGATTGAACATATAAGCAATAACTCAATCAATAATTCGATCAATAAAATGAAATATAATCAATAAAATAAACACAACAAAATATCCGTCAAGAAATTGCAGATTTTTTTCCGGCTTCAAAACTCCGCACACGAGAATCAAATTAATCGAACTGAAACAAAGTTAACATTTTAGCGATTCTCGAATTCAGTACCGTAAACTTCGCGCGCGAAAATCATATCCAGCCTATACCGGTGTAAAAGGAAATTTAGTCCACTGGGAATGTAAGTCCGCTAACCATAAAACACTGGAAGTCGATCTAAATTCGACGCTGTACTTATAAATATATCGTTAAAGTTCTGCTTCTTTGTACTCTGGTCTGGAATGGGCATTTTCGTAAGATAAACTGAATTAAATCGAAATCTAAATAGCACTGGAATTCCTATCAAACCAGCGTAGCTTCTTCATTTGTAATAGTTTCACATTAAATGAGGTTTCTAATGAAACCGATCTCTGCACCAGCTTTTAAAATTCTCAAGAGCAATATTGATTTTATGCTATGAAACTATTTTTCAGTGTATGTATATTTGAGTGCAAAACTCGACCAACAGGTAAATTATCTCCGTTTGAAGTCTTCATCACGCCCCATATGATGAATTCACTGAAAAGTCCACCACAATTTAATGCTTGATGCATCCGCCATTTGTTACGCTCCAGTTGAGCGCAAAGAAACCAGCCCCCTCAAAATCTGACCACAAGTCTGTCGCGGTTGTTAGGCCCTTTGTTTGTTTACTCAAATTTACACCAAAACATCTTTGGTCTCGATTTGTGGTTAAAAATTCCAAGCTGTACCATGTGTGTTACCGCGACTCACTTACCAATAATTTTAAAATGTATCTAAAACAACCGGAAGACATCGAAATTTCTTGATATTATTGAAATTTTAACGTTTTTGGGAAGCTAGACGCGCCAATATTGATAGGAAAACTTTTATTGGTTGATAAATGTGGCAATATATGTAAACTAGGCTAATTATGTATGGACCGCCACTGGATCATTGGAGCGCGCTTGATTCATAGTCGGATTTCAGTAAGGAGGTTTTGTCCGATTTAAACTGCGCCTTCATAATCTATCGCGAAATTAGGATTAATCAAAACTAACTTTGTAGCAACTGCTTGTTTATAATATTTCAAATAATACTGCTTTTAAAATTCACACAACCCAAAGGTGAAATTTCCATAAACAAAACCTCGAAATTTTGTTGTAGGCCTATAACATTTCCCAGCGCGCAAACGATCGAATCAATTAGGTACTGGGTACGGCTTCCGTATTTTAACAGTTTTTGTTATCAAAGATAAAACAGTTCGATTGTGGTATTAAATTTAAAGAAATCCACCCACCTTGAAACGCATCTGGAATTTCCGAAATGTGTCTGTTCGGACGTTTCACACTCCGCGTTCCACTTTCTTGTCTTCCTCGTTTCCGATTAACCTGTGACGCTCGGTTTTCGGAACCATTGTAGACTTGTCCTCGAAGATCGTTCGTTTATCTGTTGTTCTGCAGTGCCCATAGAAGGGTTAGTCGACCCAGTTTTCAGAAACAGTTTCTTGCATTTTCCCCATTCCGTTTCTGCTGAATAAGAAGCAAATATCCATCAATTAAATGATGAAGGCAAAAAATAACTTCCTGGTTTGCATCAATCAGAGTAAAGAACCGTTACTTTAACGTTACGTAATATCGCCGTAACGGAGAGTTACGTAACGATCTTGTAACAGTTCTCTTTATATATAAAATAAAAACAAGCGTTTAACAGTTTAACACATTCTCCCTAAATTCAGAATGCGCGCATATCTCATTTTTCTTTGTCATTCAATTTGCAAATCCGGGCCAAATTTACTTATTTTGTAAATTATAAAATCCTTGAAGTCCCACATTTGAATGAACTTGTATATTTGAAATCCATTCGATTTTGGAAAAACTGATCCTCCGTATGAGCACAATGTAACTTAAGTCCGATTCACAATAATGGAAATCGCGCAAGATTCAGAAAAACAGCCACACAAAACAAAGACACCGCTTTGAAAATCCATGGAATATAACGAAACTGACCTTTGTGAGTTTAAAGAATCATCCGTATTTTATGCGAAATGTCCTTCAAATTTTGTGGCTCAGATCGGCCAGAAAAAGTCACATTTCGTCCTCCCAAACTGATTGAAACCATTTACTGTCCGATGATGCGCAGTCCGTTCGAAAATATATAGTCCTACCCCTTAAATGACCCTGGACTATTTTCGGCCAGCGCTTCATTGCTATATCTGCTTCATTTAAACCTAGCACCGAATACATGTCGTTTTGTCTATATACTTAAGCACGGAGTCCGGAGGGTTAATAACTCGCTACCTTTGACCACTGCACAAACCGTCCGAACTATAGAGTCAGAAACTCCATCTACATCTAGAAGTCGTCTCGACTGAAAATGAATTTTCTGTCTACCAGCTTCCCCACTGACCTAAAATGACCGATTTGGAGAAAGCAAAGTAACCTCTGAATAACCCCATCCATTTTCACCATTTCCCCCCTCCCACTTTTTTTGCCCGCTGCTCGTCTTTCCCAGGTTGTTCACTTGACCAGTGTACAATACGCCGGTGAACTATTGACCCTCACGTCCCCGTGACCTCAGCGAGACTTACGCAACGGTCACGTGACCGCACAGACACGCGGTCAGCACAGCGTATCAACGTATCACAACATTTGAAGAGCGGAATAGTTAAGATCTATATTCGTTGAACCCTGTTAAGCTGGCCAGTGGCCATTTATTCGAAATATATGGGCCTGCAAATGAACCGTAACGAGAGGGAAATTAAAACAAAGGCGCGATAAAACGGATATTTCCACCTGATGGGATTTGAATATATACGGTACGGAACCGCGTTAATGTCCGATGCGGTCGACCGATGAATGCGTTCACCGCTGACCACATTTGAAGGCAGTTGCTAAGGCTGTTGAATTGGCTCTGTATTTATTAATGTCACACCGACCTCTGAGCTGGTCAAAGTCGATTACCCGGCTCTCATCGATTAGACTAAACAGCAGCTAAAGCGGTCACGATTCGACAATAGGGACCACAGAAAACATGGAGGCAGCTTTCATATGATTGTCGAATTGGTCAAACGGCAATAACCTTGGCACAGTTTCTTAAGACTTAAAATAGCTTCAATGAATGGCGCATCATTATCTTTGTATGCAGGCTTGTGCGTGCATGTGTGAACCTATATTGATTGATTTAGATAAATTTATAAATATTTGGATAAAGTATATTTCCGAATCAGAAATCTTAATATAAGAAAGGATAAAATTATATTATTGACTCGAAAACTTCTTGGATTATCTCCAAGGCACTAAAGTATACGAATGGGCGTTTGAGTTTCCACTGACCTTGGTTATTCTCGGTTATTCAAAGTCACCATTAAGATATTTTGGTCAAAGGCATAGGTCAAATTGCAGCTGACATTTGGTCATTCTTTAATGTCGCATTATAACCACTGGTTAACCATGCATGCAATTTAACAGCTGCATATAGCCGTCAACGTTCTTTGCCAAATATGAAATCTACACAATAGAAAGTATATTGGTCGTAAACTTAGGCAAATTAATGTCATCTCACTGAGCCGGCAAAATCACTTTGGCGATGGAACATCAAATTTAATGCTTTTATACGGATTATAGAGACAAAAACACGGCCAACTTCATGAATTAATCAGTCCGATTCACTGAAAAAAAGAATCGTTAAATTTAAGGAATATTCCCCGACTATTACACCAGCGGAATATTCCTTAAAATCCAATAAGGAATATTCCGTGGCATGTTAAGGAAATCCCTTAACATGGTAAGGGATAATCCTTAGTTATGTTGAGGAATATACCGCTGGTGTAATATTCGGGGAACATTCCTTAAATTTTTAAGAATTTTTTTTTTCTGTGCTGTCTTATTAAAATAATACATAATAATTATTACACAAGGCTATCCTATGGATAACAACATCTTTATTGCTGTGGAGCTGACGTTTAGTTCACAGGGGCTCGTTACCGTTGTTAATTGGTTAATTAGGTTGATTACGGTGGGGGTCGAGGTAGGGAATAAATGAGTTACCTCGGTCCCCCGTAATCAACCTAATTAACCAATTAACAACGGTAACGAGCCCCTGTGGTTCAGATGGAGATACTTCCAACTTTCTCAAAGCTATCTCCAACGAAACGTCAGCTCCACAGCAATAAAGAAGTAGTTATCCATAGAATAGCCTTGTGTTAAATATGCCGACTTCTAAATACCTATCAAAGAAATCGTAATAATTAATAATATTATTATCTTATAGATGGTTAAAAATTATGAAACGAAGGGGCAGATTCCAAATCAAAGGTTTTTCTTTCTTTCTGCTTGGACACTGAATATAACTTAATTTGTATATTGTAATAATTAATAATATTAATATCTTCTAGATGGTTAAAAATTATGAAACGAAGGGGCAGATTCCAAATCAAAGGTTTTTCTTTCTTTCTGCTTGGACACTGAATATAACTTAATTTGTATATTTTAATTATTAATCAAAATATGTTTGATTACATAGAAAGTGATTTGATTATTGAAAAAAAAAACATGCATGAGCTATCCTTCGTGTAGTCATGTTCATCGGTTGTTGGCTAAATCGTTTTAAGAAGCACTTTCTTAATTGGTACAATCAGCTTTACATGTACACTCTTAGAAATGTTGGTTCTTTAGATTATTTGGTTCTACATGAAACCAAATTTGGTTTTGTGTTGGACCAAATTTGGTTCTTTGTATTGTGTCGTACATTACATTTTTGGTTTCTGAACCCCCAAGTGGATGAGCAGCATGAGTTTTGTACCATGTCTGTTGCCATGAGGGAAAGATTAATTTCCTCCACGTGATGACTGTACATGGATAGTCACACATGTCCAGTTAATCATACCACAGTTAGTTATATCGTCGCACCGAAATAGCGCTGAACGCGACGTTAAACCCTAACTCACTCACTTTGGTTCTTGATTTTGGTTTTCACCTGTATATCAGAATTTGGTTCTACATGGAACCATATTTGTTCTTTGTCTGATGGGTGGAACCAAAATCCAAATTACGACAAGATACAAGTAACCAAATTTGATTCAACACAGAATAACATTTTATTTCATGTGGAACCAAATTTTCTGGAGAACCAAGAAGAACAAAGATTAACAAGCGTGTATATATATACATGTAGTAGCACTGTAAAGCTGTTCCCCTCGAACTCCCCACCTTTCGGAGAAAGTGAACAGCAAGTACAAGGAAATCGAGGTGGCCGAGTGGCACATACACTGTAAACTGAGGTGTTCAATTTCAGAACACTTAATTTGTAACTCTTATCGAACGCGCAGTTCTCAAAACGCGTAGTACTCAAACTGTTAACTTCCATGTTCAAATTGTTAACTGTCATGTTCAGTTTTGAACTTTTTCAAACCATTAACGCAGATATTCAAATGCAGAACACGCGCATTCAAAGTTTGAACAATAGCAGTCTAAACTCTAACATAAGTGTTCACAACACGCGTATTCAATCTTGAACACTCCCAGAACAGGTCGGTGTCCGATTTATTTATAGCGTAACTTATATTTACTACTGGATACGTTACCTATACCCTTGGGATCGCTGGTTCGATTGCCACACGGTGATCACCTTACACAGAGCCAAACAATGTTGATGGTCCTTCAGTAATTGGTGATGAGGACTGGTTGTCACAATATTCATTGGTGATGACAAATGGTGACGAGGTCAGTTCATCACCATGTGTGGAGGTCTTGCATGTAATATCCTCTAGGGTCCTATATGCATCTTCATTTTATCAAGCCAATTTCTACGTTCCCACTTCGAACCTGCCTTGGTTTATCTGACACAATCCGAGATGTAAATTTCGCCTACAAACGAGAGACGGGCCAATCAGTACGTACAATCCGATTGTGTGTAAAGTGACATCATCCTCAAGTAGCAGCTTCATTCCTCCTAATATGGAGGTGGTGTTGGCCCAATATATAGGCCAGTCAACCAATAACGGTCTTCTATGACAGATTTCGAAATTCAAATGTTTTCGAGGTCAGTGACGGCTCGTGTCTATGTATAAGTTCTTTGAACATTGAAGGGGGCCAGATATATCAAGGAACGTTCGAAGTGGGAACGTAGAAATTGGCTTGATAAAATGAAGATGATATATAATGGTGAGGAGCAATGAGTGTAGATTCAAGGTCATCACCATTTATTGGTGTAGGGGCCTTGTCATCACCAATAAAGATGGTGGCCATCACCATACAATGATTAGGAACAATGAGTGTAGATTCAGGTCATTACCATTTTTTTGGTGTAGGGGCCCTGTCATCACCAATAAAGATGGCGACCATCACCATATAATGGTGAGGAGCATTGAGTGTAGATTTCGGGTCATTGCCATTTATAGGTGTAGGGGCCTTGTCATCGCCAACAAATGACGGTGGCCATCACCATATAATGGTGAGGAGCAATGAGTGTAGATTTAAGGTCATCACCATTTATTGATGTAGGGGCCTTGTCATCACCAATGAATGACGGTGGCCATCACCATATAATGATGAGGAGCAATGAGTGTAGATTCAAGGTCATCACCATTTATTGATGTAGGGGCCTTGTCATCACCAATAAATGACGGTGGCCATCACCATATAATGGTGAGGAGCAATGAGTGTAGATTGAAGGTCATCACCATTTATTGGTGTAGGGGCCTTGTCATCCTCTATAAATGACGGTGGGCATCACCATATAATGAGGAGCAATGAGTGTAGATTCAGGTCATCACTATTTATTGGTGTAGGGGTCTTGTCATTACCAATAAATAACGGTGGCCATCACCATATAATGGTGAGGAGCAATGAGTGTAGATTCAAGGTCATCACCATTTATTGGTGTAGGGGCCTTGTCATCACAAATAAATGATGGTGGCCATCACCATATAATGGTGAGGAGCAATGGGTGTAGATTCAAGGTCATCACCATTTATTGGTGTAGGGGCCTTGTCATCACCAGTAAATGACGGTGACCATCACCATATTATGATGAGGAGCAATGAGTGTAGATTCAAGGTCATCACCATTTATTGGTGTAGGGGCCTTGTCATCACCAATAAATGACGGCGGCCACCACCATATAATAATGAGGAGCAATGAGTGTAGATTCAAGGTCATCACCATTTATTGGTGTAGGGGCCTTGTCATCCTCTATAAATGGCGGTGGCCATCACCATATCATGAGGAGCAATGAGTTTAGATTCAGGTCATCACCATTTATTGGTGTAGGGGCCTTGTCATCACCAAAGAATGACGGTGGCCATCACCATATAATGGTGAGGAGCAATGAGTGTAGATTCAAGGTCATCACCATTTATTGGTGTAGGAGCCTTGACATCACCAATAAATGACGGTGGCCATCACCATATAATGGTGAGGAGCAATGAGTGTAGATTCAGACTCGCTAGTGAGGGTCATCATCAATAAACCGTGATGAACATCATATAACGGTGATGATGAAATATGGCCATGGTTCTAACTGATCGCTATTTATTGGTGAAGTTGTTACCTTTATTTGGCGATAGCTCAACCTGTAACCATCTGGGTCATCTATACGCGATAAGACTGACCCTGGGATCGTGTGTATCCATTTTCATCCTACTTTCGGCAACTGCAAGAGAGAATTTCCAGAAACCAATACCACGTGACTTCGTCAGCCAATCAGCTAAAGTTTACCGACGTAACCCCAACGTAACCCGCCATTTTCGAGTCATGTGATGTCATACTTGTTAAAAATTCCAGATCTACCACACCTCTTGGATGATACGAAAGTTATTCATACCTATATATTTTGTAAACCCAGGCAATATCTGTTTCCGAAGTGGTATGAAAACCTGTAATTTATCAGATTTCTCGAGTCTGTTCTCTGTCGGATGAAGGCCGAACAGAATCCGGTAAAGTACCAGATATCGCTCCGCGATAATGGAGACACACAATTCGTAAGGCATCTATCTAATGGATGGTGAAGTGTACGCAAATCAGCCATAGCTATCTCCATTTTCTGGCTGTGCAGTGTCTGTGCTTCACTGAGAAGCTATATCATGAATATAATTGGACATTATTACAAGTTCATTTTGTAAATAACATAAACGAAATAGCATAAAATTACTCATGCCTGTACAGATCATAACAAAAATTCTATCCTATTTCCTAAACCACAGAAAGACAGAGCTGACACTCCGTAACTTTATAGTTGATCATAGCATGGTCATTTGAGCCTATTTGCATAACCCATTGAGCTGAGAATCATGGGTAAATTCAAAATGTCGACCATGTGGGATATTAGAAATGTGATGTTTACGTCATTATTCTTCAAAATTCCTACTTTTCTGGGAGAAAAAATGGGCAAATGCTATTTTATTTCACACCAGATTATTTTTTACTAATTTAGCATGCACTAAGCAGTTTTCGCGAAGAAAACACATGAATGAAAAAATCGAGAAATCGCCGGTTCAAAACATATTATTTTTGAAAACGACATAAAAGTGGATTTTGTTTGACATTTCCTTGTAGAGCTTGACCCAAGGGTATAGTGTGGTAAGTTTCAGCCCCCTAGCGCAAGGGATAAGAAAAAATTTCCCCCATGCCCCCCCCCCCCCCACGGGCTGAACAGGTCCCGAATCATCCGGGCCAGATAGGGCTAAAGAATATGTCGCATCATGGTTTAAATTTCCACTGTTTCTCGTATTTATGTCTCGCCCGCTCGTATAAGCGTTTGAGTCCTATTCAAGACAATTCTCTTATTAAACCCAGAACTTCGAAGTTAGCAACAGATGGCTATCTACCATGTCAAACAATATCCTCACGTCTGGAACGCGGCTAACTGTCAGGGCTTGATAAAAGTTTTGTCTCTTTTTTCCTCCCTGGACAATGGGGGCGAATGTTTTTTTGTAACCTCGTTTTTCATTAAAGCGGTCAATGTCAGTTTCCCACGACATTTCGTCCAAGCTTCCTCCCGAGGTCTGCATCGAAAGAAGCGGTGAGGCATGTTTTTTAGGCAAGTCCCCCCTGTCCATTTTATTAACCCACGAGACTTTCCCACACTAAAACACTCGGCTAAATAACTGCCCATTTTGTGCTCATTTGTCAGCGGCTCAATTTAGTTCAAGAGGGCCAACCCAAACAATCCGTATTTTGTGCACCAGTAATCTGTGTAATTATATGGGACTATATCAGATCAACAGGCAGCTGCATATGATCGTCAAAAGCCTCTGTTGGAATTCTACACTGAAAAAACAACAATTCTTAACATGTTGTGGAATATTCCCGGGCTATAGAACCGGCGAAATATTACTAAAATTAATTTCCTTTCATGGTATGAACTATTCCTCAGTATGGTATGGAATATTCCTTGCTATGTTGTGGAATATTTCGCTAGACCATAGCACTTACTGAACATTCCTTGAATCCAATTCATAGCATGGTATGGAATATTCCTTGCTATGTTTTGGAATATTCGCTAGACTATAGCACCTAAGGCATATTCCTTGAATTCATTCCATATGGTATGGAATATTCCTTGCTATATTGTGGAATATTTCGCTAGACCATAGCACTTACGGAACATTCCTTGAATCCATTTCATAGCATGGTATGGAATATTCCTTGCTATGTTTTGGAATATTCGCTAGACTGTAGCACCGAAGGAATATCCCTTTAATTCATTCCATATGGTATGAAATATTCCTTGCTATGTTTTGGAATATTTCGCTAGACTATAGCACCTAAGAAATATTCCTTGAATCCATTTCATAGCATGGTATGGAATATTCCTTGCTATGTTTTGGACTATTTGCTAGACTATAACACCTAAGGAATATTCCTTGAATTCGTTCCATAGCATGGTATGGAATATTCCTTGCTATATTGTGGAATATTTCGCTAGACTATAGCATCTAAGGAATATTCCTTGAATCCATTTCATACCATGGTATAGAATATTCCTTGCTATGTTTTTGAATATTTCGCTAGACTATAACACCTAAGAAATATTCCTTGATTTCATTCCAGAGCATGCTATGGAATATTCCTTGCTATGTTTTGGAATATTTCGCTAGACTATAGCACCTACGGAGTATTCCTTGAATTCATTCCATAGTATGGTAAGGAATATTCCTCGTTATGTTGTGGAATATTCCGCTGGTGCTGCAGTGATGGAATATTCTATAACATTTTATTTAGTGTACTCTCTAAAATAATTAGATTGAAATTCAATGTATCAGGTTGAAATTAGTAATCAGTCTTTTTATATTGTATTGAAAATATTCAATTTAATAAATTGAAAACGATAAAATGAATCTGTTGTAAACAGAGAATTAAATGACTAGATTGAGAAATTTTCAATCTAATAGATGAAATATTTCAATCTGATAGGTTTGAACTTTCAGTCCAATTATTTTAGAGCTTAGCGTTCATTTAAATATTCAATAATTACATTCCATATGAATAGTTATTTATAGCTTATATTTAAAGTATTTTGAAACTTGATTAACCAGAACCCTGTCAAAATCGACATTATGTTCTGGTCTCGAACATGGTCGGTTTACACAGTTTTCACTCTATCCGATTAACAAGCTTTAAAAATATATGCTCTCTAGTAACTCTCCTGAAATTTGGGGGTTTTTACAGAATTTAAACCTAAAACTCTCTCCATATCAAAAGCTTTGTGTGGGCATGGTTTTGGCGCTAGGTTTGAAATCTGGACCGTGCTGTATCGTGCTGTATATTTCCATCATTCTCGACGTTTGTTTTCGAATGATAAGAGGGGTAACTGAAAGCCTTGATACACTTTATTCTCAATGTATTTTGTTCGAGGTATCAGAGACCACCGGAAGCCGAGATATATATCTGCGTGTTGTTCGAATTATTAGAGAGATAACGATATATCGTGGCATATCTTCGTTATTCTCTGTGCTTTCTGTTCGAATTATTGGGGACATTACCGTACACCCTAACATAAACTCTATTGCTATGTGTTCCTGTTCGATTTTTCTAAGACATTACTGTACACTGTAATATGTATGTAGATTATTCTAGATTCATGCATTTCGACTTATGAGATAGCCTATAGCATTGGGCCCTGCTTCGGAGGGACAATGTCTGGCTGATGCAGCAACAACAACATTTTCACAGTTAGACGGCAGATTTTGAAATCGAAAACAAGGCCGCACTATGTCATCGGTCAACTGAGGCAGTCACGTGGTTGTGTATGAAGATTGGGGTGGCTCCTATAAATAGTGATCCAACGAGAATGCTCGTCTTAGTTTAAAATGGCGGGGTCGACTGACCAATCACTGAAGGGAAGACAGCTGGAACAATACCCTGACACTGTCTGTTAATATCTTGATTTAACAGAGAGTCGTACAGTCTACTTAGGAGAGAGTAGCACAGGGCCGCAAAACAAGAGTTTTGGGAGTGTGGGCGGTGATATTAGGGTGAAGTGTCGAAATATGGGGTCTCTATATATACCCCCATGCTTTATATAAATCCACATCAAGGTGTGAAACGGACTTTGGGTGAATCGAGAAATAAACGGTTTACCGCCAAACAAAATACATCAGCATATTCTACAAGTATCACTTTATATATTTCCGTCTTCAAATTAGTAAATTTGTGCAATTTTTTACCTTTGCCGGGCGATTCAAAATCCAACGCAACTGTCCATCCATCTAGGAACAGTTAGATTATGGCGGGCTTCGTTCCCAATTCTGATTGGTCAGTCGAGACACGCCTCCGGCAAGAGAGGTCACGCACTAATCAGCTGTCGCGACTGACCAATCAGAATTGAGAACGAAGCCCGCCATAATCGTCCCGCCAGTTGCGTTGGATTTTGAATCGCCCCGCAAAGGTAAAAAATTGCACAAATTTACTAATTTGACGACGGAAATATATAAAATGAGACTTGTAGAATATGCTGATGTATTTTGTTTAGCGGTAAACCGTTTATTTCTCGATTCACCCAAAGTCCGTTTCACACCTTTATGTGGATTTATATAAAGCATGGGGTTATATATAGAGACCCCATATTCGACACTTCACCATAATACCATCGCCCACATCCCCAAAACTCTTGTTTTGCGGGCCTGTGGAGAGTAGCAAAACCGTGGCATTCCGTATCTTCATTATTCTCAGTGTATAGAGTTGGAATTATCAGAGACTACCGAAAACCGTGACATATCGGGTATATCATCGTTCCATTGCTGTTTCAATTATGAGGTTAGATCAAGTGAGATGATCACGTAATTTCCGTCTGTGTCTCTGACCCATTATATCATGAGATGAGATATTAAGCGCACTTCCCTTCTGCGTCTGTTACTCATTACGACACGAGACGAGATGATCACACGACCTTCCCTCTGTGTATGTGACTCATTACGACATGAAACGAGATGATCACTCGACCTTCCCTCTGTGTCTGTGACTCATTATGACATGAGATGAGATATTCAATGGATTTCCCTTTTGCTTCTCTGACTCATTACGACACGAAACGAGATGATCACACGACCTTCCCTCTGTATCTGTGACCCATTATGACATGGGATGGGATGATCACTTGATTTCCCCTCTGTATATGTGACTCATTACGACACACATCGAGATGATCACACGACCTTCCCTCTGTGTCTGTGACTCATTACGACACCAAACGAGATGATCACACGACCTTCTCTCTGTGTTTGTGACTCATTATGCCATCGGATGGGATGATCAATTGATTTCCCCACTGTGTATGTGATTCATTACGACATGAGATGAGATGATCACTTGACTTCCCCTCTTGTGTCCGTGACTCGTTATGACATGAGATGAGATGGTCACTTGACTTCCCCTCTGTATCTGTTACTCGTTATGACATGAAATAAGATGATAATTTGCCTCCCCCTCTGTTTCTGTGACTCATTATGACACGAGATGAGGTATTCAATGGACTTTCCCTCTGTTTATGTGAGTCGTTACGACATGAATGAGATATTTAAGCAATCTAATTAAAATTAAATCCTATCTGCTCCCCAATTTGGATATGTCACTTTTTGGATCTAACCAGCTTGCAGTAACGCAAACGTCAATCAATCTCGAGAGTTCTTCATGGTGCTTTGAGGAGGAAGGGTAGGGATTTTTGGTTGGCTCAGTCGAATCAGACGCCACGTTGGGGGGGGGGGTATCTTCTGATGTTGGCTCGACCCAGCCTGTGTGGCACCGTGATTCGGGGTAGATATACGGACTGGTCCTTGGTGAACCTTGCGGTAAAAGAAAACGATGACCCTATGCCCCCTCCCCGACTGCGAGTGTTTTAGTCCAATGAGACCGTGGTGTCATAAAGGCTAATAAATATTCATGACCTGGGCGCTCAGAACAGCAAATTCAATTGGAAAAATTAAGATCCTATATAGCGACATATACGATTGGGGAACACTGATGGATATTAATTTATTAAGATTCTGTATTCAATGGACTTTCCCTCTGTTTCTGTGACTCTGACATGAGATGATATATTCAATGAACTTCCTTTCTGTGTCTGTGACTCGTTATGGGACGAGATGATATGATCACTTGACTTCATCTCTGTGTCTGTGACTTATGGGATGAAATGGCCACTTGAATTCCCCTCTGTGTCTGTGATTTATGAGGAAATGATATGACCACTTGACTCCCCGTCTGTGTCTGTGACTCCTGGTGAGATGAGATGACCGCTTGACTCCCCCTCTGTGTCTGTGACTCATGATGAGATGACCACTTGACTCCCCCTCTGTGTCTGTGATTCATGATGAGATGAGATGACCACTTGACTTCCCCTCTGTGTCTGTGACTCATGATGAGATGAGATGAGCACTTGACTTCCAACCTGTGTCTGTGACTCATGATGAGATGAGATGAACACTTGACTTTCCCTCTGTGTCTGTGACTCCTGGTGAGATGAGATGACCACTTGACTTCCCCTCTGTGTCTGTGACTAATGATGAGATGAGATGACCACTTGACTTCCATCCTGTGTCTGTCACTCATGATGAGATGAGATGAACACTTGACTTTCCCTCTGTGTCTGTGACTCCTGGTGAGATGAGATGACCACTTGACTTCCCCTCTGTGTCCGTGACTCATGATGAGATGAGATGAATACTTGACTTTTCCTCTGTGTCTGTGACTCCTGGTGTGATGAGATGACCACTTGACTTCCCCTCTGTGTCTGTGACTCCTGGTGAGATGAGATGACCACTTGACTGCCCCTCTGTGTCTGTGACTCATGATGAGATGAGATGACCACTTGACTTCCAACCTGTGTCTGTGACTCATGATGAGATGAGATGAACACTTGACTTTCCCTCTGTGTCTGTGACTCCTGATGAGATGAGATGACCACTTGACTTCCCCTCTGTGTCTGTGACTCATGATGAGATGAGATGAATACTTGACTTCTCCTCTGTGTCCGTGACTCCTGGTGTGATGAGATGAATACTTGACTTCTCCTCTGTGTCTGTGACTCCTGGTCAGATGAGATGACCACTTGACTCGCCCTCTGTATCTGTGACTCATGGTGAGAGGAGATGACCACTTGACTTCCCCTCTGTGTCTGTGACTCCTGGTGAGATGAGATGACCACTTGACTTCCCCTCTGTGTGTGTGACTCCTGATGAGATGAGATGACCACTCGACTTCCCCTCTGTGCCTGTGACTTATGATGAGATGAGATGGCCACTTGACTTCCCCTCTGTGTCTGTGACTCGTGATGAGAGTAGATGACCACTTGACTTCCCCTCTGTGTCTGTGACTCATGATGAGGTGAGATGACCACTTGACTTCCCCTCTGTGTCTATGACTCATGATGAGATGAGATGACCACTTGACTTCCCCATTTGAGTCTGTGACTCATGATGAGATGATATGACCACTTGACTTCCCCTCTGTGTCTGTGACTCATGATGAGATGAGATGATCACTTGACTTCTCCTCTGTGTCTGTGACTCATGATGATATGAGATGACCACTTGATTTCCCCTCTGTGTCTGTGATTCATGATGAGATGAGATGACCACTTGACTTTCCCTCTGTGTCTGTGACTCGTGATGAGAGTAGATGACCACTTGACTTCCCCTCTGTGTCTGTGACTCGTGATGAGAGTAGATGACCACTTGACTTCCCTCTGTGCCTGTGACTCATGATGAGATGAGATGACCACTTGACTTCTCCTCCGTGTCTGTGACTCATGATGAGGTGAGATGACCACTTGACTTCTCCTCTGTGTCTGTGACTCATGATGAAGTGAGATGACCGCTTGACTTCTCCTCTGTGTCTGTGACTCATGATGAGGTGAGATGACAACTTGACTTCTCCTCTGTGTCTGTGACTCCTGATGAGAGTAGATGACCACTTGACTTCTCCTCTGTGTCTGTGACTCATGATGAGGTGAGATGACCACTTGACTTCTCCTCTGTGTCTGTGACTCATGATGAGGTGAGATGACCACTTGACTTCTCCTCTGTGTCTGTGACTCCTGATGAGAGTAGATGACCACTTGACTTCTCTTCTGTGTCTGTGACTCATGATGAGGTGAGATGACCGCTTGACTTCTCCTCTGTGTCTGTGACTCATGATGAGGTGAGATGACCACTTGACTTCCCCTCTGTGTCTATGACTCATGATGAAATGAGATGACCACTTAACTTCCCCTTTGTGTCTGTGACTCCTGGTGAGATGAGATGAACACTTGACTTCCCCTCTGTGTCTGTGACTCCTGGTCAGATGAGATGACCACTTGACTCGCCCTCTGTATCTGTGACTCATGGTGAGAGGAGATGACCACTTGACTTCCCCTCTGTGTCTGTGATTTATGAGGAAATGATATGACCACTTGACTCCCCGTCTGTGTCTGTGACTCCTGGTGAGATGAGATGACCGCTTGACTCCCCCTCTGTGTCTGTGACTCATGATGAGATGACCACTTGACTCCCCCTCTGTGTCTGTGACTCATGATGAGATGAGATGACCACTTGACTTCCCCTCTGTGTCTGTGACTCATGATGAGATGAGATGAGCACTTGACTTCCAACCTGTGTCTGTGACTCATGATGAGATGAGATGAACACTTGACTTTCCCTCTGTGTCTGTGACTCCTGGTGAGATGAGATGACCACTTGACTTCCCCTCTGTGTCTGTGACTAATGATGAGATGAGATGACCACTTGACTTCCATCCTGTGTCTGTCACTCATGATGAGATGAGATGAACACTTGACTTTCCCTCTGTGTCTGTGACTCCTGGTGAGATGAGATGACCACTTGACTTCCCCTGTGTCCGTGACTCATGATGAGATGAGATGAATACTTGACTTTTCCTCTGTGTCTGTGACTCCTGGTGTGATGAGATGACCACTTGACTTCCCCTCTGTGTCTGTGACTCCTGGTGAGATGAGATGACCACTTGACTGCCCCTCTGTGTCTGTGACTCATGATGAGATGAGATGACAACTTGACTTCCAACCTGTGTCTGTGACTCATGATGAGATGAGATGAACACTTGACTTTCCCTCTGTGTCTGTGACTCCTGGTGAGATGAGATGACCACTTGACTTCCCCTCTGTGTCTGTGACTCATGATGAGATGAGATGAATACTTGACTTCTCCTCTGTGTCCGTGACTCCTGGTGTGATGAGATGAATACTTGACTTCTCCTCTGTGTCTGTGACTCCTGGTCAGATGAGATGACCATTTGACTCGCCCTCTGTATCTGTGACTCATGGTGAGAGGAGATGACCACTTGACTTCCCCTCTGTGTCTGTGACTCCTGGTGAGATGAGATGACCACTTGACTTCCCCTCTGTGTGTGTGACTCCTGATGAGATGAGATGATCACTCGACTTCCCCTCTGTGCCTGTGACTTCTGATGAGATGAGATGGCCACTTGACTTCCCCTCTGTGTCTGTGACTCGTGATGAGAGTAGATGACCACTTGACTTCCCCTCTGTGTCTGTGACTCGTGATGAGAGTAGATGACCACTTGACTTCCCCTCTGTGTCTATGACTCATGATGAGATGAGATGACCACTTGACTTCCCCATTTGAGTCTGTGATTCATGATGAGATGATATGACCACTTGATTTCCCCTCTGTGTCTGTGACTCATGATGAGATGAGATGATCACTTGACTTCTCCTCTGTGTCTGTGACTCCTGATGATATGAGATGACCACTTGATTTCCCCTCTGTGTCTGTGATTCATGATGAGATGAGATGACCACTTGACTTCCCCTCTGTCTGTGACTCATGATGAGATGAGATGGCCAGTTGACTTTCCCTCTGTGTCTGTGACTCGTGATGAGAGTAGATGACCACTTGACTTCCCCTCTGTGTCTGTGACTCGTGATGAGAGTAGATGACCACTTGACTTCCCCTCTGTGCCTGTGACTCATGATGAGATGAGATGACCACTTGACTTCTCCTCCGTGTCTGTGACTCATGATGAGGTGAGATGACCACTTGACCTCTCCTCTGTGTCTGTGACTCATGATGAAGTGAGATGACCGCTTGACTTCTCCTCTGTGTCTGTGACTCATGATGAGGTGAGATGACAACTTGACTTCTCCTCTGTGTCTGTGACTCCTGATGAGAGTAGATGACCACTTGACTTCTCCTCTGTGTCTGTGACTCATGATGAGGTGAGATGACCACTTGACTTCTCCTCTGTGTCTGTGACTCATGATGAGGTGAGATGACCACTTGACTTCTCCTCTGTGTCTGTGACTCCTGATGAGAGTAGATGACCACTTGACTTCTCTTCTGTGTCTGTGACTCATGATGAGGTGAGATGACCGCTTGACTTCTCCTCTGTGTCTGTGACTCATGATGAGGTGAGATGACCACTTGACTTCCCCTCTGTGTCTATGACTCATGATGAAATGAGATGACCACTTAACTTCCCCTTTGTGTCTGTGACTCCTGGTGAGATGAGATGAACACTTGACTTCCCCTCTGTGTCTGTGGCTCATGATGAGATGAGATGACCACTTGACTTCTCTTCTGTGTCTGTGACTCATGATGAGATGAGATGACCACTTGACGTCCCCTCTGTGTCAGTGACTCATGATGAGATGAGATGATCACTTGACGTCCCCTCTGTGTCTGTGACTCATGATGAGATGAGATGATCACTTGACGTCCCCTCTGTGTCAGTGACTCATGATGAGATGAGATGACCACTTGACGTCCCATCTGTGTCAGTGACTCATGATGAGATGAGATGACCACTTGACGTCCCCTCTGTGTCTGTGACTCATGATGAGATGAGATGATCACTTGACGTTCCATCTGTGTCAGTGACTCATGATGAGATGAGATGATCACTTGACGTCCCCTCTGTGTCTGTGACTCATGATGAGATGAGATGATCACTTGACGTCCCATCTGTGTCTGTGACTCATGATGAGATGAGATGATCACTTGACGTCCCATCTGTGTCTGTGACTCATGATGAGATGAGATGATCACTTGACGTCCCCTCTGTGTCTGTGACTCATGATGAGATGAGATGATCATTTGACGTCCCATCTGTGTCAGTGACTCATGATGAGATGAGATGATCACTTGACGTCCCCTCTGTGTCTGTGACTCATGATGAGATGAGATGATCACTTGACGTCCCATCTGTGTCTGTGACTCATGATGAGATGAGATGATCACTTGACGTCCCCTCTGTGTCTGTGACTCATGATGAGATAAGATGACCACTTGACGTCCCATCTGTGTATGTGGCTCATGATGAGATGAGATGACCACTTGACGTCCCATCTGTGTCTGTGGCTCATGATGAGATGAGATGACCACTTGACGTCCCATCTGTGTCTGTGGCTCATGATGAGATGAGATGACCACTTGACGTCCCATCTGTGTTTGTGGCTCATGATGAGATGAGATGACCACTTGACGTCCCATCTGTGTCTGTGGCTCATGATGAGATGAGATGACCACTTGACGTCCCATCTGTGTCTGTGGCTCATGATGGGATGAGATGACCACTTGACGTCCCATCTGTGTCTGTGGCTCATGATGAGATGAGATGATCACTTGACGCCCATCTGTGTCTGTGGCTCATGATGAGATGAGATGACCACTTGACGTCCCATCTGTGTCTGTGGCTCATGATGAGATGAGATGACCACTTGACGTCCCATCTGTGTCTGTGGCTCATGATGAGATGAGATGACCACTTGACGTCCCATCTGTGTCTGTGGCTCATGATGAGATGAGATGATCACTTGACGTCCCATCTGTGTCTGTGGCTCATGATGAGATGAGATGACCACTTGACGTCCCATCTGTGTCTGTGGCTCATGATGAGATGAGATGACCACTTGACGTCCCATCTGTGTCTGTGGCTCATGATGAGATGAGATGACCACTTGACGTCCCATCTGTGTCTGTGGCTCATGATGAGATGAGATGACCACTTGACGTCCCATCTGTGTCTGTGGCTCATGATGAGATGAGATGACCACTTGACGTCCCATCTGTGTCTGTGGCTCATGATGAGATGAGATGATCACTTGACGTCCCATCTGTGTCTGTGGCTCATGATGAGATGAGATGACCACTTGACGTCCCATCTGTGTCAGTGACTGATGATGAGATGAGATGACCACTTGACGTCCCCTCTGTGTCAGTGACTCATGATGAGATGAGATGACCACTTGACGTCCCCTCTGTGTCAGTGACTCATGATGAGATGAGATGACCACTTGACGTCCCATCTGTGTCAGTGACTCATGATGAGATGAGATGACTACTTGACGTCCCATCTGTGTCTGTGGCTCATGATGAGATGAGATGACCACTTGACGTCCCATCTGTGTCTGTGGCTCATGATGAGATGAGATGACCACTTGACGTCCCATCTGTGTCTGTGGCTCATGATGAGATGAGATGACCACTTGACGTCCCATCTGTGTCTGTGGCTCATGATGAGATGAGATGACCACTTGACGTCCCATCTGTGTTTGTGGCTCATGATGAGATGAGATGACCACTTGACGTCCCATCTGTGTCTGTGGCTCATGATGAGATGAGATGACCACTTGACGTCCCATCTGTGTCTGTGGCTCATGATGGGATGAGATGACCACTTGACGTCCCATCTGTGTCTGTGGCTCATGATGAGATGAGATGATCACTTGACGCCCATCTGTGTCTGTGGCTCATGATGAGATGAGATGACCACTTGACGTCCCATCTGTGTCTGTGGCTCATGATGAGATGAGATGACCACTTGACGTCCCATCTGTGTCTGTGGCTCATGATGAGATGAGATGACCACTTGACGTCCCATCTGTGTCTGTGGCTCATGATGAGATGAGATGACCACTTGACGTCCCCTCTGTGTCTGTGACTCATGATGAGATGAGATGAATACTTGACTTCTCCTCTGTGTCCGTGACTCCTGGTGTGATGAGATGAATACTTGACTTCTCCTCTGTGTCTGTGACTCCTGGTCAGATGAGATGACCATTTGACTCGCCCTCTGTATCTGTGACTCATGGTGAGAGGAGATGACCACTTGACTTCCCCTCTGTGTCTGTGACTCCTGGTGAGATGAGATGACCACTTGACTTCCCCTCTGTGTGTGTGACTCCTGATGAGATGAGATGATCACTCGACTTCCCCTCTGTGCCTGTGACTTCTGATGAGATGAGATGGCCACTTGACTTCCCCTCTGTGTCTGTGACTCGTGATGAGAGTAGATGACCACTTGACTTCCCCTCTGTGTCTGTGACTCGTGATGAGAGTAGATGACCACTTGACTTCCCCTCTGTGTCTATGACTCATGATGAGATGAGATGACCACTTGACTTCCCCATTTGAGTCTGTGATTCATGATGAGATGATATGACCACTTGACTTCCCCTCTGTGTCTGTGACTCATGATGAGATGAGATGATCACTTGACTTCTCCTCTGTGTCTGTGACTCCTGATGATATGAGATGACCACTTGATTTCCCCTCTGTGTCTGTGATTCATGATGAGATGAGATGACCACTTGACTTCCCCTCTGTCTGTGACTCATGATGAGATGAGATGGCCAGTTGACTTTCCCTCTGTGTCTGTGACTCGTGATGAGAGTAGATGACCACTTGACTTCCCCTCTGTGTCTGTGACTCGTGATGAGAGTAGATGACCACTTGACTTCCCCTCTGTGCCTGTGACTCATGATGAGATGAGATGACCACTTGACTTCTCCTCCGTGTCTGTGACTCATGATGAGGTGAGATGACCACTTGGCTTGTCCCATCTGTATCTATGTGACTCATGATGAGATGAGATGACCACTTGACGTCCCTCTCTGTGTCAGTGACTCATGATGAGATGAGATGACCACTTGACGTCCCATCTGTGTCAGTGACTCATGATGAGATGAGATGACCACTTGACGTCCCATCTGTGTCAGTGACTCATGATGAGATGAGATGATCACTTGACGTCCCATCTGTATCAGTGACTCATGATGAGATGAGATGACCACTTGACGTCCCCTCTGTGTCTGTGGCTCATGATGAGATGAGATGATCACTTGACGTCCCATCTGTGTCAGTGACTCATGATGAGATGAGATGACCACTTGACGTCCCCTCTGTGTCAGTGACTCATGATGAGATGAGATGACCAGTTGACGTCCCCTCTGTGTCAGTGACTCATGATGGGATGAGATGACCACTTGACGTCCCCTCTGTGTCTGTGGCTCATGATGAGATGAGATGATCACTTGACGTCCCATCTGTGTCAGTGACTCATGATGAGATGAGATGATCACTTGACGTCCCATCTGTGTCAGTGACTCATGATGAGATGAGATGACCAATTGACGTCCCCTCTGTGTCTGTGGCTCATGATGAGATGAGATGATCACTTGACGTCCCATCTGTGTCAGTTACTCATGATGAGATGAGATGATCACTTGACGTCCCATTTGTGTCAGTGACTCATGATGAGATGAGATGACCACTTGACGTCCCATCTGTGTCAGTGACTCATGATGAGATGAGATGATCACTTGACGTCCCCTCTGTGTCAGTGACTCATGATGAGATGAGATGATCACTTGACGTCCCCTCTGTGTCTGTGACTCATGATGAGATGAGATGATCACTTGACGTCCCATCTGTGTCTGTGACTCATGATGAGATGAGATGATCACTTGACGTCCCATCTGTGTCTGACTCATGATGAGATGAGATGATCACTTGACGTCCCGTCTGTGTCTGTGACTCATGATGAGGTGAGATGTGTCATCTCATGATGAGATGAGATGATCACTTGACGTCCCCTCTGTGTCTGTGACTCATGATGAGATGAGATGATCACTTGACGTCCCCTCTGTGTCAGTGACTCATGATGAGATGAGATGATCACTTGACGTCCCCTCTGTGTCTGTGACTCATGATGAGATGAGATGATCACTTGACGTCCCATCTGTGTCTGTGACTCATGATGAGATGAGATGATCACTTGACGTCCCCTCTGTGTCTGTGACTCTGTGGGATAGATGACCACTTGACGTCCCATCTCTGTGTCATGATGATGAGATGATCACTTGACGTCCCGTCTGATGAGATAAGATGATCACTTGACATGATGAGGTGACATCTGTGTCTGTGACTCATGTGAGATGAGATGATCTTGACGTCCCTCTGTTCTGTATCTGAGATGAGATGATGCTTAGTCCCTCTGTGTCTGTGACTCATGATGAATGAGATGATCTTGTGTCCCCTCTGTGTCTGTGACTCTGGTGAATGAGATGACCACTTGACGTCCCCTCTGTATCTGTGACTCATGATGAGATAAGAGCTGATCCTTGACGTCCCATCTGTGTCTGTGACTCCTGGTGAGATGAGATGACCCACTTGACGTCCCCTCTGTGTCTGTGACTCCTGGTGAGATGAGATGACCACTTGACGTCCCCTCTGTGTCTGTGACTCATGATGAGATAAGATGATCACTTGACGTCCCATCTGTGTCTGTGACTCCTGGTGAGATGAGATGACCACTTGACGTCCCCTCTGTGTCTGTGACTCCTGGTGAGATAAGATGACCACTTGACGTCCCCTCTGTGTCTGTGACTCATGATGAGATAAGATGATCACTTGACGTCCCATCTGTGTCTGTGACTCCTGGTGAGATGAGATGACCACTTGACGTCCCCTCTGTTTCTGTGACTCCTGGTGAGATGAGATGACCACTTGACGTCCCCTCTGTGTCTGTGACTCATGATGAGATAAGATGATCACTTGACGTCCCATCTGTGTCTGTGACTCCTGGTGAGATGAGATGACCACTTGTCGTCCCCTCTGTGTCTGTGACTCATGATGAGATAAGATGATCACTTGACGTCCCATCTGTGTCTGTGACTCCTGGTGAGATAAGATGATCACTTGACGTCCCCTTTGTGTCTGTGACTCATGATGAGATAAGATGACCACTTGACGTCCCATCTGTGTCTGTGACTCATGATGAGATGAGATGATCACTTGACGTCCCCTCTGTGTCTGTGACTCATGATGAGATGAGATGATCACTTGACGTCCCCTCTGTGTCTGTGACTCATGATGAGATGAGATGATCACTTGACGTCCCCTCTGTGTCTGTGACTCCTGGTGAGATGAGATGACCACTTGACGTCCCCTCTGTGTCTGTGACTCATGATGAGATAAGATGATCACTTGACGTCCCATCTGTGTCTGTGACTCCTGGTGAGATGAGATGACCACTTGACGTCCCCTCTGTGTCTGTGACTCCTGGTGAGATAAGATGACCACTTGACGTCCCCTCTGTGTCTGTGACTCATGATGAGATAAGATGATCACTTGACGTCCCATCTGTGTCTGTGACTCCTGGTGTGATGAGATGACCACTTGACGTCCCCTCTGTGTCTGTGACTCATGATGAGATAAGATGATCACTTGACGTCCCATCTGTGTCTGTGACTCCTGGTGAGATGAGATGACCACTTGACGTCCCCTCTGTGTCTGTGACTCATGATGAGATAAGATGATCACTTGACGTCCCATCTGTGTCTGTGACTCCTGGTGAGATGAGATGACCACTTGACGTCCCCTCTGTGTCTGTGACTCCTGGTGAGATGAGATGACCACTTGACGTCCCCTCTGTGTCTGTGACTCATGATGAGATAAGATGATCACTTGACGTCCCCTCTGTGTCTGTGACTCATGATGAGATAAGATGATCACTTGGCATCTGCTTTCTCATTATTCTTTGTTCAAATTAATTTACAAGTCGTTTTCCAGAGTATGTATCTCGGTCACGCTTTAATTGTGATTGTTCATTTCAACACCATGGAGATGTACAACACGTGATACTCAAACGGCCCCTAGCCCCGGGTTAAGCGGAATTAGACACAAGTTACGAGACATAACACGAGAGGTCTTGCTGCTACAATAGTATTTTGCCATCACAGAATTTCAGTAACTTTAAATGGAGGCGCTTTGTGGCATAGCCCTGTTTTGAAATATTCTGTGTCTTTGATTACAATCGTCACAGTCCGCACATGATCTAGCAAATGCTAGTAGGCGAGATATGTATACGCCGTATGCAGTTTTTTCTGGAATATTTCTATCTGCACAGCCAGACAAATAGGTGACAACCGTCACCCCGAAAAGGTGATGAGTTAGAGCCATCACCCTTTTTTACGATCACTTTAAAACGATGGTCATCACATCTGAAGAGTGTTGAGCAATGGTTGTAAATTTAGGTCATTTAAAGGTGATGAGGCAAAGTGATCCCCCTTAAATGCTGATGGTCGTCACCATTTAAAGGTGATGGCTCTTAACTCATCACCTCTTAAAGATGATGGCCAGGACTGATCACCATTAAAGGGTGATGAGCCATCACCTTTTTTCTGGCTGTGTAGAAATCGGTATTATTCTATGTCAAAATCGACTGACGAAATCACTGACCTCAACACGCTGGGTGACTGGGAAAGGCGTCCTAGCCCCCATGCTTAGCACACGGAATTCCATTATTATCAGTGGAATGCTGATATTTGCTAGAGAGCTGATACTTGCAAGAAAGCTGATATTTGCTAAAAAACTGATATTTGCTAGAAAGCTGATATTTGCTAGAAAACTGATACTTGATAGAAAGCTGATATTTGCTAGAAAGGTTATACTTGATAGAAAGCTGATATTTGCTGGAAAGCTGACATTTGCTAGAAAGCTGTTATTTGCATATAGGAAGCTGATATTTGCATATAGGAAGCTGATATTTGCTAGAGAACTGACATTTGATAGAAAGCTGATATTTGCTAGAAAGCTGATATTAGCTAGAAAGCTTACATTTTCTGGAAAGCTGGTATTTGCTGGACTTGCATATATTTTCCAACAACAGCCGTATTCATAAGGAGGCAAACCTATACCACAGGTTGAAAAATATAAGTAAAATACGTATATTTGTTTCCGAGTCGTCGGAGTAAATGTTCTGCATTTAGGCCGATATCTATTTATGCTTGAGTTAGCGAAGTATTCTAATATTGTTTCAATGGTATAAAGCTAATTGGTATTGAGGGACCATTTCACTCTAACAATATATTTTTTACAGATTTATGCTTAAGCTACACACAATTGGAGCGATATGCAAGAGGTGGGGAAAATGACAACGTCTGGCGACTAAAAAGCAACTATTTGACTCTACAGGAAACCCCCCCTCAGCACCTCATATTCAGGCCAGAGAATACGGTGGATTCTCGGACGTAGCCTTAGTATCTCAGCCGCGCTTTCAACAGAATGTGTCATAACCTGGGGTGCATTGGGCTATATTGAACCATGAAAAAGTAGTTACGGTTACATAGGTGTTACGTTAGTAAAACCATAATTTAATTCTTTTGATGCTGCACAATAAGATGTTTTTTAAACCTACTGACAAAATACACAAGTTTTTAGTATTGACGCTATAGTCAAAAGTGAGATATAAAACAGCGTCGACTGGCGTTTGAAATTCGGCTTTCGTCTGTTTTGTATGGCAATCCGTTTTGATATATTCGTTTATTTTTTATATCAATTTTTTTTCGCCATTTGGTGTTTATTCGTTTATTTTTTTTTGTGTCTAAAAATTCTTTTTTATATATATCAAAAATAATTGTCCGCCGTTTTGGTTTTTATTAGTTTATATTTTTATATAAAGGAAGTCTTTTTTAAATTTTTTTTAAAACATTCTTATTTTGATATCAAAAAATCTACGGGCGTGTTACCGTAACTACGTGTACTCCTTTTTATTTTAGGCTTGAATCATTAATTATTTGCAAAAGTCATTTTACTATTCCATGGTGAAAGAATATAGTAATGACAGTTTTCTTGGTGGATGTTTTTGAAAGAAAACGGTCAAATGAAGTGTTTCTTCCTCTTCACACTGACTGTTCATGTATATGATCTATCATATACCTTTACTTATAACCTAGGGAAACACAATTCAGACTACGGTTATCATTCTCAGAAATATTCAGGGAATAATCCTGAATAGATCAGGCTGCACATCCACAACTCAATTTCAGGGATTTTACCTGAAATCCAGGGATAATTTCCTGAAATTCAGGTATATCAACCATGAATTAAAGCTAAATTACCTGAATGTTAGGGGATTTTACGTACCTATATAGGGTCGGGAACTTACGAATCAGGGTGATAAATTTGCCTGAATTTCAGCGAAAATTCTTTCATTCAGGGATCTTTTTCTTGCAATTCAGGTTATCAGCCCTGAATTTCAGCCACAATTCCTGAAATTGAGTTGTGGATATATTACCTGATCAGTTCAGGACTTTTACCTGAATATTTCTGAGAGGGTACTGAATCTGGGATCTGCATGATTATACTTACATTATATCCCGGACATAATACATACAGCCTCAGCCAACATGTATAGCCCAACAAGTTCCGCACTGATGCATCCTCGCGAGCCATTGTATCGATCGATCTGTTAAGATCGATACACTGGCTTGGTTATTTACCCGTACGAGTTCTGAATATAAATAGATCAAGGAGTTTCCTCTAAATCAACCCAATCAGTGAAGGCGATAAGCTAGTTGATTAGGCCAATCCGCTGTGAGGTATTAGATATGACAGGTTTGAATTTCATCGCTGTTTTGATGTCATGCTGAAATCGACATCGGAAGTCAGAGCAAAACCCCAGGCTTGGATACCGACATGCTGATTCAAGACAAGCGCGGGGGATGAAATGTACGAGATTGTATAACGGAGGCATCGACACAAGAACGCATTCAAATCACCAAAAATGTCCAAGTATAACCCCTCTGCGAGGATTTAGGATTTACCTGGACTTGTGAAGATGCACTGATGTGGCTTCGTACAGTTTGCTTTCTCAGCTAAAAAGCCCTCTTCCCTCGACCCCAGATTCTAATTGATTAATCTCCCCATTTGTCTGGTCTATTCATCACTGCAAGATGTCAATTGTTCATGTAGCCCAGAACCAGAACATCATCTCACAAACGTACATTTACCATGCAGGCCCATCTTCTTTATCAAACATACACAATATAGGGATATTTGATTCCACTCTGCAATAGATGTGTGTGATGTTTTGAGGTTGTCCGTTGGCTCTTAACAATGTGAACTTTTTTTTTTTCTTTATTTATTTATTTATTTCATGTGGTCGTTTAGGCCAAATCTCGTCAGTTTTAGGCCGCTCTCCACGCCGTCAAATGTCAGAAAGCCCTGCGCGGAGAGTGCCAAAAAGCGTTTTCGTGCCCAAGATGACTGACGTTTGGCAAAGGTACAATCCGTAGGGCCGTATGGAAATCGGAGACCTGCAACACTTGTTTTCATATCTGGCTGCAGTGGTCTGTTCTACTGTTCTCAATATATTGGCATTCCGCCAATTAGCTGATTCTAGAATGGAATTAAGCTAATTTGCAATTTGGCCAACTGAAGAATTTTCAGTCCTCACTCGCCCAGTAATAAATCAGACTATGTCCATCAATGGGTGTTAGATGCCGTTTTCAAAGACGAAGATAACCACATAGAACAGCGAGAGCTTTTCATTGTCACCCCCGTGCGTTCAGCGGTTCACGTGACCCCATTGCGGTGGCCTTGTGGTAGAGCGCTCACCGCGCAAGCCCAGCACGGATTCGAGCCCAGCTGGTTAATGTGTGAAAGTTTGTCATTTACTTGCCGACGGGCGTTGGTTCTCTCCGGGTACTCCGGCTTTTTCCACCAGCCAAACTGTCACCAAATGATTGAAACAACCTTGAGAGTGACATTAAGCCAAATCCCCCCCCCCCCCACCCACCACCACCTCACCTCGCAAGCAGCAGGTCCCAGGGACTTTGTCACATGTGAAAATGTGGGGATAAGTGGTCTATATAGACATCTTGTGCTGCTCAAAAGATAGTAATGGTTTGGTTCCTGAACCGAGTTATACCAACACCAAAGATTTAAAAAAAAAGATACATGTGTCTTCCTCGCTTGGCGCTCAGCTGGTAGACGATAGATCAAGGGTTGGATGACCCGGTGTCGGAATAGTGTGACTGGGTCATCGTGATAAGATTGAAAACTTGTTAAAGGAGTACTTACCTTATTTTATATAGATTCCTATTACAAAGGTTAGAGAAATATTACCAACTATTTTACTTTCGATGAGGGCGATAACCTATTATTTCTATTACAATTTGTGAAGTCATGTTTCCGCTTTGAGGTCGACGTGGGCGCCGCCATGTTGCATGCGGAATGACGTGACTGATGACGTCAGCATTCAGGACAACGTCACGGCTAACGCTTGATCCAGAGACGTTCTAACTGCGGACATTTGAATTACTCTGGGTTCGAGTTTTAATTTGAAAAAAAAACAACTGGCGCGGCTAATCACACGGGGGTAGTTCTTAAAAGGAAAGTCGTTTAGGTTATCTCCGCCAACTGAAGAATTTCTTCCCCATGTTTTTCAACTGAGACTTGTCTGATTCAATTTGGACAAAATTTGAAGTTGAGCGTTCTCTGCAATTGTCCAGTGATTTGAGTTGAACGAAGATGCTTCTAAGTTCGTAAGCATTTTCATGATTACACTTGAACAACTAAAATCAACTACTAGAACGGCAGTGCATTTACTGGGTTCCTTCTCGTGTGAATTATTGGCATGACCAACACGATCAACCTTAAATCTCCATGCCGTTGTGACGTTTTTAGATGAGTATACACTCACTTCCGCCCATCTAAAACGTCACACCGTGGTGCAATGGCTGCGCCCAGTGCAAGCCGTGGCAAGCAACGAAATATTCAATATTTCTTTATTTTCGCATTCTATCAACAAAAGTTTTATATTACAAGGTTTGGAATACGATTGCTGATCAATATAGCCACACTCAAAAATAAGGTAAGTACTTCTTTAAAGGAGTACTTACCTTATTTTATATAGGTTCCTATTACAAAGGTTAGACTCTTAAAGAAATATAACCAACTATTTTACTGTCGTTGAGGGCGATAACCTATTATTTTTATTACAATTTGTGGAGCCATGTTTCCGCTTTGAGGTCGACGTGGGCGCCGCCATGTTGCCTGTGGGATGACGTGACTGATGACGTCAAAATTCAAGACAACGCCACGGCTAACGCTTTTATGCAGGGCCGTTCCAACTACGGACATTTGAATTACCCTGGGTCCGAGTTTTAATTCGAGGGGAAAACTGGCGCTGCCAATCCCACGGGGGTAATTCCTAAAAGCAAATTGGTTTAGGTTATCTTCTCCCACTGAAGAATTTCTTCCCCAAGTTTTTCAACTGAGACTTGCCCGATTCAATCTGGACAAAATTTGAAGCTGAGCGGTAAGCTAAAAGAGTATCCTCTGCAATTGTCCATTGAGTTGAGTTAAACGACGATGCTTCTAAGTTCGTAAACATTTCCATTGTTACACTTGAACTACTAAAATTAACTGGGACGTCAGTGAATTTATTGGGTTCCTTCGCGTGCGAATTATCGGCATGATCATCACGATCAACCTTAAGTCTCCATGACGTTGTGACGTTTTTAGATGAGTATACACTCACTTCCGCTCATCTAAAAACGTCACGCAGTGGTGCAATGGCGGCGCCCAATGCACGCCGTGGCGAGCGACAAAATATTCAATATTTCTTTTATTTCGCATTTTATCAACATAAGTTTGATATAATGAGTTTTGGAATACGATTGTTGATAAATATAGTCACACTCAAAAATAAGGTAAGTACTCATTTAAGAGCGACGTTAAAATCGTACTCACTCTCTCGGCGGTTCATCGTGATTGAGTCACATGCGTAGATACTTTTCACAAAAATTTAATAGCTTGTGTCAGAAAATAACGCATTTCGATAGTGGTGCATCTTCACAAGTCCAGGTAAATCCTAAATCCTCGCAGAAGGTTTACCTGGACATTTTTGGTGATTCGAATGAGTTCTTGAGTCGGTGCCTCTATTACACAATCTGGTACCTTTCATACCCCGCGCTTGTATTGAGTTAGCATGTCGGTATCCCAAGCCTGCGGTATATGCTTTGACTTCCGATGTCGATTTCAGCTTGACATCAAAGCAGCTTGGCCTGCGATGAAATTCAAACCTGTCACATCTCATATCTCGCAGTGGATTGGTCTAATCAACTAGCTCAGCGCGCTCCCTGATTGGCTTGATTTAGAAGAACTCACTTGATCTATGCATATCCAGAACTCGTATGTGTAACTAATCGAGCCAGTTTATCGAACCTAACTGATCGATCGATACACTGGCTCGCGAGGATGAAAGTCGTCCAAATGAACCCATTTTGGTGCCCCAGTGGGACATGATTTTCCCTTACAGGGAATTTAATTCTAGAGAAAAGAAAGTTGAGAGTTACTGCGTGGCATTACATTGGGATATCTAAAATATTAGTAGGCCTCTACCGGTACAACATTTTGTTTTCCAAGGGGGAGAGAGAGAGAGGATCTACCATAAGGGATATTCAATTCAATTCAATTCAATTCTTTATTGGCACTAACACAATTCACATTGGTTATGGCCGAGAAACCATATCAAACACACAATAGTTCAGTGTACTACAAGAAATAGTAATACAAAGTGAAAACATGAGTAACAAGATACCTAACAGCCAGTGCTATTACCTGGAAGGACATGTGGGCATTTTTCAGGTGGAGGGGGGGGGGGGGGATAAATCTAGACAATTTTTCTCCTCATGCAGATGCACATAGCGTTTTCACACGGTGTAACGTAGCTAAATAATATATAGCCCTCAAGAGTATGAGGGCTATAGGTCGGCCCCAGTCACCTCCAGCGAGGGTTTTAGATAATTTTATTACGAATCACCCACCTCTGAAACTGCCGTACATCTAATCTCTATCCCCTCCTGCCCACTATTTTAAAATCTTGAGCACTATTGTGAAATAGTGACGCATATATCGCCGTCTGAATTTTCCAGTCGTGAACTTCGACTCTCTGCGCCGCCATGTTGGTGACGTCACTGTATATGGTTAACATGGCGCGTTTAAAGTGGAATTCGACTGGAAAATTCAGACGGCGATATATTCGTTACTATTTCACAATAGTGCTCAAGATTTTAAAATAGTGGGCAGGAGGGGATAGAGATTAGATGTACGGCAGTTTCAGAGGTGGGTGATTCGTAATAAAATTATCTAAAACCCTCGCTAGAGGTGACTGGGGCCGACCTATAGCCCTCATACTCTTGAGGGCTATATATTATTTAGCTAGGTGTAACGATGACGTTTCTAAACCGAAGCGGAGATGACAATGTATCCATTCGTCAACAACGGAGTAACGACGCCGTTTATGAAGGGACCTTTTCCCACATTGTGAAGCTGCAATCGGTTTTTACATAGTTCGGTGGTTTATTGTGTAGAACGGAGTAACCATCGAGCCATTACGATGAAGATAAACAAAAAATGAATTTGTGAAAACATTTTTACCTTCGGCTTCTTTGAAAATTCCTTCGGCAACGGGCTTCATCGAAAACATCCACTTCGTAACACAAAAGGATCAGGACTACATAATAAAATCAAAGCAAACGTTCACTTTTGCACTCTTTACTACATGTATAACCTAAATGTAATTGTCTCGTGCCGAAAATTCAACTGAATGTGACAGAACAACTAAAAGGCCATAATTGAAAAAACCCCACAATATAAGATACTTAAAAACTGAATGTCAGAAAGCTGTATATCTTGGCGGGCGCCTTGTCTTAACGCGCTTTGAGGTCCCGCGCGAGAAAACGTGCGGACTACCGAAACGCGGAGAAGGCACGTCAGTTCCGGGTTTAGGACATATGCTACAGCTGATAGGCGGAAATTAAACCGTGAAAAAATAGTCTTACTTCTCAAGCTTTTGTTCCATATACGTATTTTAGCTGAAATTTACGTATGTCGTGACATCAGCAGCAAAATGTCACACAACCCAATTACACACAATATCCATTCGTTTATTATCACGGACAATTAAATAAAATTAGGTCAGTTTTGTTTTCAAGCAATTTTCTAAATGTAGAAATAGTATGGGATAATTATAGTTTAGAATTGAAATATCCTCAAATTAGACTACGCATGCGTAGTTCCCTCGTGACGACCCTTAAATCTCGAACCCCGATACACGAGGGCCGTGAGAGTCCCCCTCACTCCCCTCACACCGCCACCGCCACCGCCACATTAACAATGTCTCATTTGTGCTGTCTTATTCATTTTTAATATCCAACAGGAAGTGGCCATCACATGATCTGATTGGATAGTCCCCCATTTCTCGCATTCTCGTTTTGCATCAGTTTTCGCATAAAAAAAAAGTTCATTGGTCTAGGACTCTGTATACATCAACCAGTTAAAATCTCTCCAGTCGAGCCTGTCTCGAAAAGAAACCGTTACCCCGTATTTATGGGTCCACATACGACGTTTGCTGAGAGGCACAGAGCGTTTGGCCGGCAACGATTTGGTGTAATTACAAGCGTCTAGTCCGTCATTCATAATCCAGCCGTCGTCCATTAGAGAATATCCGCGTCCATAATTCAAAGACCTATTCCATTTTCCATATAACAGTATTAGCACCAAATTCAAAAAGACAATCATAGTATACAAAAACATAGGCTTGTTTCCTGCAAGAGAGAAGCGGTCAACAGTTTTCAATGATGCCGGCAAGACATCATGATGTTCCAAAAATATTAAATCCGTATCGCTGATCAGTATTCTTAATACTCACGAAATATAATTGACAAAGGATCTACTGCAAGTTGTATTGTCAGTCTTTTGTCCAGGATATTACCTTTTCAAATTATGGGAGGTCTTACACCAAAGCCTTGCCGTTTGGTCTGTCCATCTGTCTATCTGTCCGTCTGAAGGGCGTTTGTCTGTCCGTCACACTGACCTTGTGTAATCAACCACTCCCCCAGTTTTCGTAAGGAGCTTCTGAAAATTTGTAGACACGGTTAGCATGGTTAGCAAATGTGCCTGTCTTACTTATCAGATTAAATAATAACTTTTGTAATATTTATGACGTTTTGGAACGATTTCTGCATCTATTACCATTGTATAGATCGTGTTCCTGCGTAATCAAGTAGCCCCACAGTTTTCATTGGATACTTTTAAAACTTTAGTAAATTTTGATTTTTGTCAAAGTTTTCAGAAGTTGGGGACTTTCTTCATTTATTCTAGTGTGATATATAGACTATGCTCTTGTAAAATCAACTAGTCCCAACACTACTACTGGATACTTCTGCACATATTTAATATGGTTTAGGGATGTGCATATCCAATTTATGAGGTGAAATATTATTTCTTGCCATATTTATGACGTTTTGGACATTCCCGATTTTCTGCAACCATTCAAGTATACATTATACACCATGTTCATTCAACTATCCTCACAGATTTCGCGTTTCTGTCGACATGATTAATTTGATTTGGGAATGTGCATACCCTAAATCATCCTCGCGAGCCAGGGTATCAATCGATCTGTTAGGTTAGCTAACCATATCAGTTCTAGGTATAAATTGATCAAGGGGTTTCCTCTAAATCAAACCAATCAGTGAACGCGCTAAGCTAACTGATTACGTCAATCCGCTTCGAAGTGTATGAGATGTGACAGGTTTGAATTTCAACGCTGGCCAGACTACTTTGATGTCAGGATGAAATCGACATCGGAAGTCAAAGCAAAAACCACAGGCTAATGCTAATGCTAATTCAAAACAAGCGCGGGGATGAAATGTAAGAGATTGTATAGCAAAGGCAACGACTCAAGACCTTATTCGAATCACCAAAATTGTCCAGGGGAACCCTCTGCGAGGATTTAGGATTTACCTGGCGTGTTTTCGCAATTGGAAATTGGAATTCCACTGGATTATGACTTCTGACCTTTGTACACATATTTGATATGGGATGTGCATATCCTATTCATGCCTCGAAATATGGATTTTGTCAAAATTACCAGGAGTTGGATATTCTGTATCTGTTCCAGTACTTGAAATATTAATATTCTTCAGCTAAAAAAAATGTTGAACATAAATTCTTCCATATACTAATTACCATGAGTGGATCTTCACCGAATTTTTCATCTATATTCGAAAAACAAATTGTGATGCTCCTTCCTTATATAGCGTCTGTTGAACTGAAAATTACCTTAACATTTGCCATAATTCAGTTATGCTACATATGGACCAATCCTTTGGATCTCTATATATAACATTTCGGTTCGTTATTGGACTATATTTTTTATAGTTTATTGATTCAATTTTGGCTCCACTTGTAGAGAGAAAAAACCTTATCTTGTTCGATTTTGAAGAAAGTTCGTGTTTATCCATTTCTTAAATCGCTTCTCATCTCCGCTTACACTCTCAGAAATATTCATGGAATAATCCTGAATAGATCAGCCTGCACAGTGACAACTCAGTTTCAGGGATTTTACCTGAAATCCAGGGATAATTTCCTGAAATTCAGGTATATCATCCATGAATTAAAGCTAAATTACCTGAATTTTAGGAGATTTTACGTACCTGAATAGGGTCGGGAACTTACTAACCATGGTGGTAAATTTGCCTGAATTTCAGGGAAAATCCTCTCATTCACGGATATTTTTTCTGAAATTCAGGAAATTATCCCTGGATTTCAGAAAAAATCCCTGAAATTGAGTTGTGGATGTGCAGCCTGATGTATTCAGGATTATTACCTGAATATTTCTGTGGGTGTACCCCGTTCCGCGCTCTTCCGTTCAAAATGAACGTCTTATATAGTCTCTATAAATGGAGGTTTTATGTCGTTCATTTGCAAAAAATATATATATATATTTATATATTGCATCAAAATCACGTGGCTCAAACACATCTTTTCCCTGTATAGAAATAACCTCCTTGTTAAATATATGTCGCCAACCCTGATTTCCGTGAAGTTGTAGATCGTTTCTTACGTCAGAACAAACTATTTATGGACGTTCAAACTATTAAAACATGAGTTTATTGTTGTACGTTGAGCTAAACGTGAAACACGCCTGGTTTTGTACACGCTCGTCAAAATTGAGACAAGTATAACTTTATCCACCAAGACGTATTTTAATAAACGTGGATGAACATTTAGATTTGACGATTGTAAAACTCTTAAGCCATTATTAAAGGGAGAAGTGTACGTCGCACAATATGTTTAGTAAAGAAAATGGCTATCATGAGCCAATGAAAGTTGAGTAATTTTAACGATAGCACATGACTGCCGAAAGTGAACACAAACGAGTATAAAACGTAAACAGGTTAGCGCGATCCCGCTCTCTAAAATGGAGGTAAAAAAGGTCGTTTTTGCTCAATAAATCAGTTCACATATTGAAATCAGCAAAATCCTCTTCAGACGCACACAGACATATTTCTGCCATCAAAAGTTATACATTAACAAATAAATTGTCATCTATCTAATTTGCATAATAATAGGACAAATCTCTGTCGCGCTGTTTAAACAATATTGACTGTTAGTGATTTGGCTTATGGCCATATTTTGGGAAGATCGTGACATGCTGGTCCAAAGCACCAAACTTGACACACCCATCACTTGAGGCATAAAGAACAATATCAGAAGGGGTGCCCTTTGTTGCTCTGTGATGCCCTCTGCCCCCCAAAAGGGCATTTGAGGGGCAAAATATTTATTAAAAGATTAGTTAGCCTCCCATTAGCTTCGTTATTTTCATTATCCTTCAGGCTGCGAAGCTAAAACTTGTCACATTGTATTACCAGAAAATGTCACAAAATCCAAGATGGCTGCCATGATCGCATCACAGTGACATCATCTTCCAAAAAAAAGTCATTTTGTGGACGATATTCCAGACCTATTTCTCCAATTTTTTATTTGCTGAATTTTCTTTGCTGGAACTGCCTGGTAAATTATACATAAACATCTTATTTGAGATAAAACATTCTAAGTACTTTCATGAAGAAAAAACACATTAATTTTGAAGGAATATGACGAAAACTGAACAACTTTCCAGTTACACCATAATGTCATCCATTTTGAATTTACTCACGATTTTCTGCCCCGAGTATTATGCAACAGGTTCAAATTAACCCCAATATCATCAGCTCTAACTGCACTAGGTTACATGTAGCTCTCAACATTTCTTCATTTTGGAGCACCAGGAAAAAGTTCTCTGGGAAGGGAGGGGATGGATGAAACCCCCTAACCCAATTCGGTTTAAATGATCGCCTGTGTAAAACAATCGTCCCTTATCCATGTAAAACTTGACAATTCAGCTTTCTATCTCATAAAATGGAAGATAAGATGGAAATGCCCGAGACTGCTCCCGTATTCTAATTTTTCATCTAAAAAATGAAAGATGAAAAGCTCTCACCGATCCCGTATATTTCTACTTTTCATCTGGCAAAATTTAGAACAGAAAGATGCAAATCCCGACATCTTTTCCATGTTTTGTATTTACGAATATATTTATGTATATTGAATATATCTATTTATACAGACCCAGGTTTGCATAGGAAAGGTATGTGACAATATGAGAGCGATAGGCCTATTTTACTTAGGCGATGGTCCTGGTCTCATTTCTCCAAATATACATTCTATAACATTTGTGTCTATAACAACTTGCTAACTGTGCATTTATTGAGTGTTTTAGCACAGTTGTGCGAAATGAACGTGTCAAGTGCAGGTGTCCATTTGGGAGATTCCATTTCGCAAGTCGGGTGAGAAAAACGGCGTCTGCTTTCATACAAGTTACAATCGTATAAGACAAACAGATAGATTACAATATGGAATTTCTTTCTAAAGTTTAACTGTTGTTTCCATCGTGAAATTGATTAACAAAGCGACACAAATAGACCTATATCCACGTACGTTCCACAAAGCCTGACTCAGGTATAGACCACATACACTCGTCCACTGATATTGGCACTATCACAACCGAGACGGGAGCATCAGCCAATATCAGTGGTCTAGTTTTTCCAACAAAGAGGCGAAAGGATGTCAAAGTTTACCATATTTTCTCAACCTTTTATCATAATCTTAGTTGATAATCAATTTGATTAGTGCAATAACAATAGAAATAATGTTTTCACAGGCATGCTCAATGGTTATTTTACGCACGGTTAGTTTGGGAAAGTTTATAAATTTTATGGCGCCCACTTCGCCCTTGCCCTAAAATAATTCCCACTGGGTGCGAAAACCATTATACATACATGTGCATGGTTCAGCACTCGTGCACTACTCCAATTATATGCCGGTTCAGCTCCACCCCATTGCCCCCCCCCCCCCCCCCCCTCCTTCTCCCCCCCCCCCCCCGCTTTTCCCATTGAAACATCATTGTTGAGAGCTTGCACTTCGTGTCTTTTTAATAAATCATATTGGGGGCCTTTTAATCTTAGGAGAAGGGCATCATGGGTACATTCAAAATGGACGACATGGTGGTGTAACTGGAAATTGTTGTATTTTCTTCAAAATTGGTGTATTTTTCAACGTAAAAGTGCCCAATAATATTTTATATCACAGCAAATGATTACTTACTAATTTTCAAGGCAGTTCAAGCAAAGAAAAGTGCACAAATAAAATGTTTGAAAAAATTGATCTGAAAAATCGTCAATAAAATGGCTTATTGTTTATAATATGACATCACTGTGACATCGTCATACAGAACATCTTCGATTTTGTTACATTTTTTGGTGGCGATGGAACCAAAGATATAGTACAGCAAGTTTCAGTTTCCTATAGCCTCAAGGATATCGAAAATCTTGAAGCTATTGCGAAGCGAGTTAGGTGCAGGATTGGCTTTTTTTTAGATACTTTTCAAATTTCCTATGCTTTAACATGGTGCTATATAGCATACTTGGCAATATTGTGCAGATATTTTTGCTAAACTCCGCAGTAGGCAGAAAAGTGGGTTACTTTAATATCATCTATATTTAATATTTAGCACTTTTATAATCTAGTCTAATTAGAATATATTCGCATTAAAATATCTGTAACACTGTGTCGGAGAAAGGACAATATATTCAATATTTAGCACCTTTATAATATTATCTAATTAGAATAGATTCGCACATAAATATGTAGCTGACGTCTGAGAACAGACAATATATTGAATATTTAGCACTTTGATAATATCATCTAATTAGAAGAGATTCGCAGTTAAGTATCTATCTGGCGTCTGAGAAAAGACAATATATTCAATATTTAGCACCTTTATAATATCATATAATTAGAAAAGATTCGCACTTAAATATGTAGCTGGCGTCTGGGAAAGACAATATATTCAATATTTAGCACTTTTTATAATCTATACTAAATAGAAGAGATTTGCAGTTAAATATCCACAAGAGTCTTTTCAGAGAAAAGACAATATATTCAATATTTAGCACTTTTATAATCTACTATAATTAGAAGAGATTCGCATTAAAATATATGTAACACCGTGTCGGAGAAAGGACAATATATTCGATATTTAGCACCTTTATAATATTATCTAATTAGAATAGATTCGCACATAAATATGTAGCTGACGTCTGAGAACAGACAATATATTGAATATTTAGCACTTTGATAATATCATCTAATTAGAAGAGATTCGCAGTTAAGTATCTATCTGGCGTCTGGGAAAAGACAATATATTCAATATTTAGCACCTTTATAATATCATATAATTAGAAAAGATTCGCACCCAAATATGTAGCTGGCATCTGGGAAAAGACAATATATTCAATATTTAGCACTTTTATAATCTATACTAAATAGAAGAGATTCGCAGTTAAATATCCACAAGACCCTTTTCGGAGAAAAGACAATATATTCGATATTTAGCACTTTTATAATCTACTATAATTAGAAGAGATTCGCATCAAAATATCTGTAACACCGTGTCGGAGAAGGGACAATATATTCAATATTTAGCACCTCTATATTATCATCTAATTAGAATATATTCGCATTTTAATATATAGGTGACGTTTGAGAGCAGACAATATATTGAATATTTAGCACTTTGATAATATCATATAATTAGAAAAGATTCGCAGTTAAGTATCTATCTGGCGTCTGGGAAAAGACAATATATTCAATATTTAGCACCTTTATAATATCATATAATTAGAAAAGATTCGCAGTTAAACATGTAGATGGCGTCTGGGAAAGACAATATATTCAATATTTAGCACTTTGATAATATCATATAATTAGAAGAGATTCGCAGTTAAATATCCACAAGACCCTTTTCGGAGAAAAGACAATATATCCAATATTTAGCACTTTTATAATCTAATATAATTAGAAGAGATTCGCATCAAAATATCTGTAACACCGTGTCGGAGAAAGGACAATATATTCAATATTTAGCACCTTTATAATATCATCTAATTAGAATATATTCGCATTTAAATATGTAGGTGACGTTTGAGAGCAGACAATATATTGAATATTTAGCACTTTGATAATATCATCTAATTAGAAGAGATTCGCAGTTAAGTATCTATCTGGCGTCTGGGAAAAGACAATATATTCAATATTTAGCACTTTGATAATATCATATAATTAGAAAAGATTCGCAGTTAAATATGTAGCTAGCGTCTGGGAAAGACAATATATTCAATATTGAGCACTTTGATAATATCATATAGTTAGAAGAGATTCGCAGTTAATTATCTATCTGGCGTCTGGGAAAAGACAATATATTCAATATTTAGCACCTTTATAATCTACTATAAAATGACGTCACTGTGACGTCATCGAGTCGGCCATCTTGGATTTTTTTACATTTTGTGGTAGAGCTTGACCCAAGGATATAGTGTGGTAAGTTTCAGCTCCCTAGCTCAAGGGGTCAGAAAAATAATTAGGGGGTCCATTCCGCCCCCCCCCCGCCGTAGGCCACGACAGGTCCCCAAAAGCCCGGGCCAGATAGGGTTAAACAGTCTATATACCAGCACATGCGCGTTGTTTAACCAGGAAGAACGATAGAATAATCTGTTATTGTCTGAGTGGAGTTGCACAGACCACAAATGAAAATGTACTTGCGACTGTCTTAAAACTTACATAACAGCGCATGCGCGTTGTTTAACCAGGAAGAACGATAGAATAATCCCTGTTATTGTCAGAGGAGTTGCACAGACCAGCAAATAAGGGGTAGGACTGCCTTAAACCTCCCTAATCACCAGTCCTTGCAATATTGAAAATATGTAGCATTTGTGCTAATTATACAATATAATTTCTTTAAGGAGAGGCAATCGGACAATTTGGAGCTGCGATTTAGAAGAAATATTCAATATTTATCATGGATGCAATTTAGAAGAAATATTCAATATTTAGCATTTGTGCTAATTATACAATATATTTTCTTTCGGGAGAGGCAGTCCGACAATTTGCGTTTGCGAGTTATCATGAATATTGAATATTTCTTCTGGCTGCAATTTAGAAAGAAATATTGAATATTTAGCAATTGTGCTAATTATACAATATATTTCATTTGGGAACAGGCAAGTCAAAGTGCTAACTAGCAGTAATCCTAGAAATTATCTTCAAAGTAGCACACCCCTTTCTAAATATCACTGATTTTAGAAATTATTTGCGAAGTAGCAGATCTGCTAAATAGCATGCGAGACAATAATAACCATTCCTGCACCTTAATGTGCGAAGCTGACTATTCACAGGGAATATGCTCTACAGTGAGTGCTATATTTCTTTCTTCCTGAAATACATCTGCGAATGTCTAAAATAAAATGCTGTACCGATACATAAAATGACCATTTGCAACAAACTCTATAAGATCGATAATGATCAATTTGATCGATTAGCCCCGGTGAGTAGATACGACACAATGGTAATAGTACATCCGAGCAGTGGTCATTTCTATTTATACAGTTAGGGCCTATCTTGGACAATCACTGACCAGGCTCTGTACATTATCTGACCCTTTTACCTCGCATTCTCCGGTCACTGGGTCACCCTGGCTATTTCTCCTCTCTGCCACCCCTGTGGAATGAGCGCATCCATCAATTGATGACGTCACAGTGAAGCATTCCGGTGTATCGTTCATCTGATGTTTCCGTATTCGGGCTGAACCATTTATCGAAGGGGTTGGAGGACATCCATATTATACGTATACCTTGCCGGTACGTGAATGTTTCATTTCCAGGTAACGTGACAAATAATACAGAAATTGATGTTTTATGATATTTCTGTATTGGAAAGTTCAGTTCTTTTGCTTTGGAAGATTCAGTACGATCATTTTTGGTGTATATAGGTGATTATACGGTTGTCATTACAAATTTGTTCTCAATCGTTTGCGATAAAATTATGCTAAAAATTGAATGGGGTTTTCCAAGATATAATTTTGAAAGAATAGGCCACTTCTCGCGTAATTTTCTGTTTCGAAAAAAAAAAAAAAAAAAGATATGGGGGGCTGCTAGTGGGGTCAGACCACTATTACAGTTTACATTGACGGCAATGTTAAAACCTGTTAACGTAATTGCATCTCCTCGATTCATTAATTAAGTCTCGACTTCCATATTTCGGCCAGAAGTACTTTAATTCAAGTGCTACAACCGACTTTTTGACGGGGGTCGCCCATTGAAATTTTGAGTTATGCGCGCTCGTACAAATGACGTCATAATTTTGGCTTTTTTCTCTGCTTTCAGAAAACGGTGCACAGGCACCCAAATAGTCTCTCAAAGCAACACCTTATTATGCCTTGAGTTAAAATCAAACTCACAGCGAAACCAAACACATATCATACTCCAATCACCTACCACTGGCCTTCAATTATTCGTCGCAACAGAGGCTGGAAAAAATATTGAACACAATTCAATTCTCTGGCAGAGGTTGATCGGGACTATTTTTAATAGTGGTCTTGTCCCTAGTGTCTGTGTGTCACTAGTACAACGGATCATGTATGTAAACTGTGTGACAACATACTCCAGAGTGTAGTGCGCTGTTCGGTGGAGCGTCTAAGTTAAATGGAATGTCATTTCTGCTCCTACATTCCACTTAACCTAATGACCATGCATGATACCACAGTCGAGTGTCCAAGCCCGACCGTCTGTCCAATTTGATTTCGGCCTATGTTATACAATGGGAGAATATTTTAAACTAGCGATAACTGGCATAATTTCGACTTAATGTGCCCCAAATTGTTTTTGACGTGAAAAGCAGACGCGATGATTGAACGTTCCGACAACGTTGGCAATGTTCGTTGTCTGAACGATGTATATAAGATCGTCTGAAATTTTGCAATACAATATTGTACTGACGTTGTATACACGTTGCAGAGTGGCTGTAGTTTGGTTAACAGTTTGGTTGTTTGTTTAGTTTACAACCTAACAGAAACGTTGCAGCAACGTAATGTTTGGCATTCACTTGTAACGTTGAAATGGAACGTTGTTGCAACGTTGTGAAAACGTTGCGTGTTAATTTCCAGGGGAGATAACTCCGCAAGAATTACACCAGTAAACTGATGTTATTTGTATAATTTCCAGGTTTTCATCTTAAGTACCGCGGTACAAATTATCTAAACTATGCATAAAGCGGGGAGGCGAGTCCCTACAGAGTTTCAATCTCTGAGGATTCAAGTTGGATTTTATAGGACGTTCCATGACGGTTCAAGATCAACATAACCTTCGCATCTCTACTTCATTCCAACACATAGTATGTATGAAGGAACTAAGATAGTTCGTTGTTGGTAAATCTGTGAGAATCATGAATAGTAATTTTTTAGCTCTACGAAACAGTTGATTCCAAAAACTCTTCAGATAAGAGTTTAAAAGCAAGCATATTCTTTTTTTGTTGAAAGTGAAAACGGGTGAAATGGCCATTGCTTTCGTTGCTCAACATACTTAAAGTCCGACATCTATAGTTAAAAATACGCGACCGTGGATTTTCTGGTGAAATGAACAACAAATGCATGTTTTTGAGCCTACATTTTGAAATTTGTTTCCACTGAACGTATATACTGTTACACATTGCCACAACGTTGTACAATGGTTGTAGGAACGCTGTGTTGCAACGTTGTCTACAACGTTGTAGCAACATTTCTGGGAGTCCACAGAATCACGTTGTTAAAACGAAAGTGCAAAGTTGTAATGCCGTTGTCACTAGGTAGCTTTGCTAGCTGGGAAGAGTGGAAATTCATCTCGCTCAAATTGAGTGAACTCACTCAAATTGATTGAAGTTGCTTCCACTCAAGTTGAACTCACTTGAGTGGCAGTCACTCATTTTCCATTCTTAGTTGAAAGAAATTTCACTTAAGTGTTTTTTTTTGGAGAGTATTGGGTGTATTTTGGGAAACAGGTTTTGTCATGTGGCAGAGTTAAAATATCGCCTTTCCTTTTTCCTTTTACGTTGCTTTTAAGTTTTCTTTTTGAGTCAAAGGCGAAATCTTGACCATCTTGCATAGCAGACCACGTTCCGCCCACTTTCAGTGTATACGAATCTGTTATCACATGACAACATGCCATAGTCCCGTAAAACAAGTAGTCTGTTTGGTCAATATATACACATGATGTTGCTTCGTGATTGGTTGAAATTTACTCTTGACTTACGATGAACAGGATTCATTCTTACGGAATTAACATATTAATTGAGTTTAAAGACCACCACAGGCGCACGATCGCATATGAATGAAAGCTTGTGAAACATGTCTGCTTAGCTAGTCAAATGACGTAATGGAACTGTATATAAGACGACGCGGTACGATAGGACAGTCGTTGCGTTGTCACAAGAGAGCATCCAACACTTAAAAGTGGTAAAACAACATGCACTTTCTAAATGCTTTCCGTCCTCCAACAATCTAGATTTTAAATATAACATTTGCGTTTTAAGAGTGTTGTTCCAGAATATAATGGACCATGTTTGTGAGAGTGCGAAAAAGCGGCCAAAATAGTCACTGATGCGTGGCAAGAGCTGCAACATAGACCTATTTCCAGCTGCTGTTTCACAGCCAAACATAATCGTAAGGAAACGAGGTATAGCAAGAATACATCCACCCAACACCGGTATCTGTGCATGCTTCACAAAAAATAATTCCTCTAAAGGTGATTTGATTAATAATAATAACAATAATCAATATGAATTCACTTTCTAATGATAAACATTAAATTAAATAATTTTTTATATTAATTAAGTAATTTCCAAATTTGTAAGTGTATATAATCATTCGGATGATGTACCAGTTCAAATATAGAAATGAATCGGATTCATACGCCGGATCTTCGTGGGACTACTTTTGGCATACATATGGAACAACTAGTGGATAGCCTAAAAACGATCCCGCCTAACGTTAAGTTCGGTATCCATATGAATAGAACTGATTTTGTATACAGTGAAACCTGTGTAATCCGACCATGCTTGGGACCACATTATATTGTCGGTTTTGACAGGGACCACATTATATTGTCGGTTTTGACAGGGACCACATCATATTATCGGTTTTGACAGGGGCCACATTATATTGTCGGTTTTACCAGGGACCACATTATATTGTCGGTTTTGACAGGGACCACATCGTATTGTCGGTTTTCACAGGGACCACATATTGTCGCTTTTGACAGGGATCACATTATATTGTCGGTTTTGACAGGGACCACATTATATTGTCGATTTTAACAGGGACCACATTCGGTTTTGACAGGGACCACGCTATATTGTCTGTTTTTATAGGAACCACATTCGGTTTTGACAGGGACCACATTATATTGTCGCTTTTGACAGGGACCACATTATATTATCGGGTTTGATAGGGATCACATTCAATTTTGACAGGGACCACATTATATTGTTGGTTTTGACAGGGACCACATTATATTGTCGGTTTTAACAGGGACCACATTCGGTTTTGACAGGGACCACGCTATTTTGTCAGTTTTGATAGGAACCACATTCGGTTTTGACAGGGACCACATTATATTGTCGCTTTAGACAGGGACCACATTATATTGTCGGTTTTGATGGGGATCACATTCAGTTTTGACAGGGACTACATATTGTCGGTTTTGATAGAGATCACATTCAGTTTTGACAGAGACCACATTATATTGTCGGTTTTGACAGGGACCACGCTATATTGTCAGTTTTGATAGGAACCACATTCGGTTTTGACAGAGACTACATTATATTGTCGTTTTTGACAGGGACCACATTATATTGTCGGTTTTGATAGGAACCACATTCAGGTTTGACAGGGACTACATTATATTGTCGCTTTAGACAGGGATCACATTATATTGTCGGTTTTGATAGGGATCACATTCGGGTTTGACAGGGACCACATGATATTGTCGGTTTTGATAGGGATCACATTCAGTTTTGACAGGGACCACATATTGTCGGTTTTGACAGGGACCACATTATATTGTCAGTTTTAACAGGGACCACATTCGGTTTTGACAGGGACCACGCTATAGTGTCAGTTTTGATAGAAACCACATTCGGTTTTGACAGGGACCTCAATATATTGTCGCTTTTGACAGGGACCATATTATATTGTCGGTTTTGATAGGGATCACATTCAGTTTTGACAGGGACCACATTATATTGTTGGTTTTGATAGGGATCACATTCAGTTTTGACAGGGACTACATTATATTGTCGGTTTTGACAGGGTTCTGGTTTTTCAAGTTTCAAAATACTTTAAATTTGAGTATAGGGACCATGGATAATGCCGGCATTTAGAGGTTTGACCAGGTGTCGGTATTCACAGGTTTCACTGTACATGTATATACAGTTCGTATTTTAGATAATCAGCGGTAGAGGAAATATAGTCTGTTTGGAATCTTGGTCCCCTTGTTACCGTTCAACACAACCCCGTTAACGCACATATTGTTCTCTAAAAACACTTGAGTGAACTGTTCCACTCAAGTTTGAGTGAAATGTACCTGTTCAGTCAAACTTTAGTTTTCTCTCAACTTGAGTTACTTTTCATTCAATTTGAGTTAAAACCACTCAAGTTCACTGAACTTGAGTGGGATCAGGATGTCACTCAAGTTGAGTGAATTTAACTCAAGTTAAGTGAAAAGTAACTCAAGTTGAGTGAAAATCTCACTCAAGTATTGAGTGGGATCAATTTCCACTTTTACCTGAGTGAAATTTCACTCATCTTTTTTTATAGAGTGAATATTGTGGGCTCGCCTGTGAAAAATCACCGAAAGACGAACTAAAGGATATGTGACGTTTGCATACGAATAACTCATTTATGTGGAATGATAATGAAGCCGATTTTCTTTTTCGATTGAAAACCTGAAAGATCATATTTTTATTAAAGTTTACAAACTGAAGCCTCGAAAATTTGTGACCTTCAATCGCACAGAAATGGATTCATGGTCTATTTTGGTATCATTTGAGGCTCCTATAGAGATGATTTTCTCTGGTTAAAAAAATATGACACCTCAAATAAAAATTATATTATTCAGACAACCTATTTGGATGTTTGATTATAAGAATGGTTTGATTTGAGGTGTCATATTTTTGTTGCAACTGAAAATCCTCCGAATAAATGCAACAAAAGGAACAAAATAATACGGGAAGCGCATATCGATCAATTATAAATAGATTTTTATGCAACTGAAAATGACAACATTTTCGAGGCTGATATTTCAGTATCAGAAAAAATATTATTTGGCAGGTTTTGCATGGATCGAAAAGGAAAATCGGCTTACCGTCACCCACAAGGCAGTTTTACTTATGTGAACGTCCCCCTATACCCTCCTCCTACCCCACCATCCTTTCCCTCCGTTCCATTAAGAACAACATGATAATATGGTTAAAGTGTTTAAAGGTTCATAATCACTCTAATGGCTTGATGTAGGATTAGCCTATACCCAGAAACTTAATTGCTTTGTTAACCAGAGTATATCGTGTTAATCGTTCTCTTTACTTGAATGTTTTATTTAAAAAAAAAGCCTATATATTCGACCGAGAGGTAAGATTTCGTGAATCATCGAAGGCTTAAATTTTAGCGCGTTGATGGAATGGTCAAAGAAAGTGACCATAATGAACGAAAGACTCATTTGTCGGCTTTTCAAGCTGTGTTTATACATGGTTCGGCGAGGTCGATAAAATGCTGTCGGACAATTTATGACCCGTTTGTATGTTGACACAAGAAACGAACGTGGTATTAATCAAACAATCGGAATAAATTGGAAAACCTGTGTTTAACGGTTAAAATAAATACCCAGGCGAATTGACCGAACGATGGTCACTTTATAAGCGGTTAGCTCGGCAAATGACTGCTTGTTAGGGTCAGGTATTTTTTAGCCGTCTATATCAAGTCGGCTTCCTCAGCCGATGACCTTACAGTAACCTTAGACTGACCCAGTAAACTCCGCGTGCTCCCTGTATTGTCCGAACCGGCCTAATTAACTGTATTTCAGGTGTTCAATATGGGCTCGCTGCAGTAACGCTGGATTCGGGCCAACGAAAATAGCAGAATTACCTCGACCCCGTAGTATTTTTGGTTCATTTAGCCATGAATATGAAAATCTGAGTAAAAAAATGTATACTCCCATTATAATTAAAATATACCCTGGTGGCATGTCACTGTCTAAAAATGGCAACTTTTTTATGATAATAATATAGTAATATTTCTATTGGCGAAATAGACCGGCAAAATCGATACAGGTCAGGATTGGTGTCCACGTGGTTAATGGACCACGAAATCGACCACGAAATTCCGGTATTTTTAGAATGTGGGCCATATGACGACATTGATGAGCCCTTGAATCTAATATGCGCATCAGAAAATATAAACAAAAGCAACGGAAGGGTGAAATTCAGACGAACAAAGGGGAAGGGTTAAACGTGTGTTGTGTTTAACCATGGAGGCTATCACATCTATATCTAATTCTCCATATAATCTTTGAATACTTAACATACATATCTGTTTAATATTAATCCTATATATTATATGTGCATTTGCATTTCGGTATTAAATGGATTCCTTGCACACATGTAGGCTATTTGTCGCTTTTATATAAATAAATACGTGACAACACATTTCTTTTTCTTATTTATTTATCTACAAAAGAAAAACTACTTCAAATCAATTAGTTTTTTTAAATATCCAGATCGCGTTTTACCTAAAGTCAAACCAGCTGTCGAGCCTGGAAATTCACGGCAACATTTTTATCGGCAGGAAATCACGGGTTGTAGGACAGAAAATCAGTGAAGTCTTTTGATGTAGCCCTGTACCTGTCTATTATAACCCTGCCTGCATTGGCCTATAGTAATAAGAGTGTGTGTGGGTGGGGGGGGGGGGGTGTCTCTCGTGCTCCGAACGGAGAAAAATTAAATACGTAAACTTGCCATGCTCCTCTCACCCCTCACCCCACCGACAAGCGGGGGGGGTCATCCGACATTCAGCGCCTACAATATATTTTATACTGCTGAGTTCTATTGAATGTATGGGCTGCATGTAGGACTAAGGATCATGAGTAGATTCAATATGGCTCTCAGTGGGGTAACCAGAATAGTGATGTTTTCCGCTGTGTTTGGTTTTCTGTTGATCAAAGTGGGCAAATTATTTTATTGCACACTAGAAAATTAATTTACCAATTCACTAATTCAACGTTTTTGAGAAGAAAATCGCTTCAATCGTAAATTCGGCAGAAAAATATAGCCAAGGATATAGCATGATATGATTGATCTCTCTCTCCAAGATGACGGAAATATTCCAGTTTGGCAGCGGGGGGGGGGGGGGGGGGGGGGGGGGGGGGGGGGGGGGGGGGGGGGGGGGGGGGGGGGGGGAACAGCTCTCCAAAGTTTGCGGCACACCTGAAATAGCCCAGGAAAGATAAGATTATATTACAGGTTGAAATAGTAAATCACATAAAAGAAAAGATATGAAACACTATAGTATATACCGGGTATATACCTATAGCATATATATATATTAAATGTATAAATGATTTCTGTATGTACCCGGTATTCTGCATGCCGATTTATTATCTTTTTTTCTAGCATATGTAATTCATGAATCGTCAGTATTACGAAATAATATAGTTGAGAGGAAATACCGATCTGTACTATTCTCAGTCCTTGAATGTTGGTAATTCGCCGAACTTTCACCTGAATGTCGTGGGTCGATAGAGATGCTCTTGATCGAAGGGAGAGAACTCGCCAATAAACCTGCCAATTTGACCATCAGCACGCAACAGCTCCCCATCCACCAGTAGAACGTCCACCAGCAGGACACATCCATCACCAGGACGGTTTCGCCGTTTGATGTTATATGCCGTTTGTATTTTAGCATCAAATCTTTAGGATTTGATATTAAATAAATATTTCAACACTGAAAATGTTTGTATTTGCTTTAAAATGCTCATTTGAGCCGAATTTTCAACATGTAAATGTAGGTCACCCAAACAGCCAAATACAACAAGGGCTATAACTCTCTCGTTTGGGATCTTAAAAATACTGCACTATGTATGGAACCGGAAAATGCAACCCATGCATCTTTAACGCCGTCTTTCTATTTTCTTTCCCGGCGCCGTTGCCTATTTAGTTCAAGCGAGCACAACAAACGGCTTTAGTTGAGTCAAAGAAGCGAGCTGATTAAATCTGGCATCACTGACGGTCATTTCTAATAGCGCTATTGTGCCTAAACTTTCAGTAAACGAAATCAGATACCGTATGATTTTGACGGTACAATAAAAACGGGGTCAGCTTTACATGTATAGTACATCATTTTGCATGCATCCTTTGGTATCAATTCGTTAGTAAATTGGTAGGGATATGGGCCTGTTTTCAGGTTTAAGGCTAGTTATCACCCGCCTACATCCACCGTAGCCAGTCTGTGAAATAATCTATAATATCTTCATAGAATATACGTCCACAGTACACATATGTATCCAGACATGTCATCAGGCATGACTTCACTCTTGTGGCTTTTAAAACTCATATTTTCATTCACCAGCTTCAACACATTAAAACGTCAGATGTTAATATTCCAGTTATCTAGACCATCAAATGAACCATAATATGGAATGATTCGCCAATTCGTGAAAGTTAATTTCAAAACTAAAATTGTCCGAATTTCGTTAAATTTAAAAAGAAATATTTCGACGGAATAACTTGTCATTACGAATTTTTCGGAACATGAAACTCCAAGGCGACTAACTGGGCAGCAACTTGATCTATATTATATAGAAGCGTCAGCATACAAATTATATTTCCGCCAAAGAGTTTGATCAAAACCGTACGAGAAGTGATTGTGTGTGTGTGTGGAAGCCTCAAACAGAAATTCTTAGTACAAAAATTCACAGTTTATAGCTTGAATTGCAAAATATTCTTTAAAAACGTTAAAATGGAACAGTATACCTTTTACTCTATCTGTTAAATGGGCAATATTGGCGAATTTTCATTCGGAAGTCGTGATTTCGATAGATCTGTTCTGTTTTTTTTCTGTCTATTCAGCCCTTTGTGCTTCAAGATATATGAACCTGCAGTCACGGCGGTAGCAATTGGTGATTGGGGGGGCCACTATCACAGCACAAATAGGCGAGGGTCCAGGGGCGGCCCAGGCCCCGGAAGCTCCAGGGGTCTTAGATGGCCGGAGACGCGTTCTAGCGTATTTCCGAGTAATAAAACAAGAAAGCTTCACATGTATAATCTCTGTATATTTTGCCTGTTTTGTTGTTTCTAATTTTTTTTAATATTCCCCGTCAAGAAAATGAGAATGTTCGGAAGTAGAAATAAATTAAATGTTATATATCATTTCAATCAAAAGATTCATCAAGCTTTAATCATGTCAACAACACAGATGTTCTCTACTTGTCGTGCTTGTTGGGGAACCGAACACAGGTCAACTTATGAATGTGAATGAGCCATCCTCCATGATACAGTAGTAGTATACAACAACCCGATTGACTCTCATTGGCCACACTGCGCATGCGCGATTGTGGCAATTTTGTGGCGTGCGCAGGGAGGTGTGTGGAGGTGTTCTGCTTAAGCGTATGACGTTACTTCCGGTCTGCGTGAATCGGGCGTGACCTTGTGGAGTGTATTCCTCCGCGGTGATGCAGCCTGGCGGTGATGCGGTCACTTCCGCGGACAGAAAGTAGTCCCATGTCAACCAAGTGACTTCCAATGTTAATGTATATGGGGAATGCCTAAAAAGAGTATGGGAATAAACGTTTTGGAACCGGGATGGGTCCCTAGTGGACCGATTGGGTCGAGTGAGGTGTCAAAGTGAAGCGCTCCTCCAGGGCAATCCACTCATGGATGGGTCCATGTAAAATATAAAAACCGGAACACGGACTTTACCCATACAATAGGGGAAAACCCTATCCCAAAGGGCTAATACCGGCCCCTGCCTATCAAGTCAATCGTGTGGGTGTATATAAATTTTCTCCGGAAAAAAAGCGGAACACGGACTCGTACAATTATATGTATTATACAATATACGGGGAAATGCCTGTATGGGGGTATGGGGGTAGTCATTTATTTTTGGCATTTTACTATGGCTTGTTTGGTCTTGTAGCGGTGAAATTTTTCGAAAAGTACCGGGTAGGTCTGTATATAGGCCCATGTAGCCCCATACTGGCTATGGGGGTATAGGTCCAACCTGGGATTTTTTTTGTGGGTTTTACTATGGGTTGTTTGGTCTTGTTTTTCTCGTCTCGCCAAGAAAAACACGATGGGAGGGGTCCCGGAGCTAAGCGGTGAAATTTTTCGAAAAGTACCGGGTAGGTCTGTATATAGGCCCATATAGCCCCATACTGGCTATGGGGGCATAGGTCCATACTGGGTGAACGTTTTGGGGTCTAGGTGGGCCCCTAGTGGACCCACGGTGTCGTATGAGGTCTTATTTTGTAGCTCTTGTGGAGGAGCATCCGACTGGACTAATGTGTCGTCCGTTTTCAATATTTTGCGCATGCGCAGTCTAGCCGTAGTATGGAAAGCAGGCATTTTGGGGGGTGCGTGGGGTGTGTTTGGGGTAGAGATGGACCACTATGGGTCCAAATGGGCCGTGGGAGGTGTCCAAGTGGAGCTTTTGTGGGGTAGAGTCAGAATGGCGTGTTTTTAAGTGCAAGTCGCGTCAATCTGCGCATGCGCAGTTGGGTGTAGTAGGTAAAGTGGTCATTTTGGGGCAGTGAAGGAAGGTATTTGGGGTAGATAGGGACCACTATTGGTCCGAATGTGTCGAGGGAGGTATCACTTTGTAGTTCTCGGGGAGCAAGCCCCGATTTGAGGGCTGTCCACAGCATCTGTGACGTCATCAGTAGGAGTAGTAGCCGAAGTGGGCATTTTGGGGGTGTGTGGAGGTGTGTTTGGGGTAGAGATGGACCATCCTTGGACCAAATGCGTCGTGGGAGGTGTCATTTTGTAGTTCTCGGGGTGTACATCCCGATTTGAGGTATGTTCACGTCATCTGTGACGTCATCTGTGACGTCATCGGTGACGTCATCGGTGACGTCATCAGTACGAGTAGTAGCGAAAGTGGGCATTTTGGGACAGTGAAGGAAGGTATTTGGTATAGATATGGACCATCCTTGGTCCGAATGCGTCGTGTGGAGTGTCATTTTGTAGCTCTCGGGGTGTAGACCCGATTTGAGGTATGTCCACAGCATCTGTGACGTCATCTGTGACGTCATCAGTACGAGTAGTAGTGAAAGTGAGCATTGTGGAAGTGAAGGAAGGTATTTGGTGTAGAGATGGACCACTATTGGTCCGAATGAATCGTGTGGCGTATCAGTGTGAAGCTCTCGTGGGTCAGGCTGGCTTGTTTTCATTGGAACTGGCGCCAATCGGTGCATGCGCAGTTGGCCAGTGGGTTTCTCCCGTCGTTCCTCCGTCTTCCATCCGGGTACTGGGGTTTTACATCCGGGTCCTCATCTTACATCCGGGTTTTTCCATGTTTACTCTCACGTGACCGGAACCGGAAGTTGTACAAGACAGGTGGCGTCCTCGTTACCACGTCTGTGCTGTATTATACCATATATGTCCTGTACTATACAATATATGTTCTGTATTATACCATATTTGTCCTCTATTATACCATATCTGTCATACGTTAAACCATATATGTGCTGTATAACTGATAGAACAGAATAAGACAGGGATATATGACCGTTCTACTGGTGGATGTCAAATATATATGATAGAACAGAATAAGACAGGCACATATGACCGTTCTACTGGTGGATGTTGTCTGATATAACTGATAGAACAGAATAAGACAGGAACATATGACCATTCTACTGGTGGATGATGCCTAATATAACTGATAGAACAGACTAAGACAGGGATATATGATCGTTCTCCTGGTGGATGATGTCTAATATAACTGATAGAACAGAATAAGACAGGGACATATGACCGTTCTCCTGGTGGATGTTGTCTAATATAACTGACAGAACAGAATAAGACAGGGACATATGATCGTTCTACTGGTGGATGTCGTCTAATATAACTGACAGAACCGAATAAGACAGGCACATATGATCGTTCTCCTGGTGGATGTTGTCTAATATAACTGACAGAACAGAATAAGACAGGGACATATGATCGTTCTCCTGGTGGATGTTGTCTAATATAACTGATAGAACAGAATAAGACAGGGATATATGACCGTTCTACTGGTGGATGTTGTCTGATATAACTGATAGAACAGAATAAGACATGGGCATATGACCGTTCTACTGGTGGATGTCTAATATAACTGATAGAACAGAATAAGACAGGGATATATGACCGTTCTCCTGGTGGATGTTGTCTAATATAACTGACAGAACCGAATAAGACAGGGACATATGATCGTTCTCCTGGTGGATGTCTAATATAACTGACAGAACAGAATAAGACAGGGACATATGATCGTTCTCCTGGTGGTTGTCTAATATAACTGATAGAACAGAATAAGACAGGGATATATGACCGTTCTCCTGGTGGATGTTGTCTAATATAACTGACAGAACCGAATAAGACAGGGACATATGATCGTTCTCCTGGTGGATGTCTAATATAACTGACAGAACAGAATAAGACAGGGATATATGACCGTTCTACTGGTGGATGTTGTCTAATATAACTGACAGAACAGAATAAGGCAGGGACATATGACCGTTCTCCTGGTGGATGTTGTCTAATATAACTGACAGAACCGAATAAGACAGGGACATATGATCGTTCTCCTGGTGGATGTCTAATATAACTGACAGAACAGAATAAGACAGGGACATATGATCGTTCTCCTGGTGGATGTTGTCTAATATAACTGATAGAACAGAATAAGACAGGGATATATGACCGTTCTACTGGTGGATGTTGTCTTATACAACTGGTGTTTGTTGCCTGTTATAATCGAATACCCGACCGTTCTACTGGTGGATGTTGTATGATATAACTGATAAAATAGAAAATGTTACTGTTTTCCCGGATGATGTTGCCTGACATAACTGAAAAATTGAGGAATTTATGACCGTTCTGCTGGTCGATGTAGGATAACTGAAATTTCAGCCTTAGCCATATTTATCTGTTCTTGGCTAAATCATTAGAGACAATGTACCGTGCCGGTGATGGTTAAAGCGTTATGTATATATCATTTGGACAGGGCCCATCTTCATGCACAAGCCAGTCGATTTCACCGATCAGTAATTCGGCTTGTGTATGAAGATGGGCAGGACAAGGTCGCAGACAAAAATGTGCAGAACTATGCTGCTATGTATGGATGTATGTATGTGTTCTAGACAAATGTGCAGGACTATGCTATGTAACAGGTTTAACGTCACGTGCTACAATTTTTACACTTGCCTATTGTACTACTCATGGACTATTGTTTTAATATATGGCAAGTCAAGAAAACATATACGATTATAACTGCAGATAAGGAAAGAATCATTCAAGAAAAAATGCATTGCAATGCTTACAAAGTAAACATTGACTCAATGGGACAAATTGATACAATGATTTATACAATCGGTAATCGAAAGACGTTATTCGTATGACAGTCATCATCAATTCCAAGAGCAATATGACTGAGACGACGCAATTTTATCGGATATAAATGAACATGTTACCGTTTTGCTGGTCGATGTTGTATAATAGCAGATATATGACCGTTTTCCTGGTAGATGTACATTATGAGTGATAAGATGGACCATTGACAGTTGTTGTGGGAATGCTTTACAATATGATTGAAAGGACGGAATTATATGACCGTTCTCCTGTTCAATGCTGTAAAATATCACTTATAAGGTGGACGTGTGACCGTTCGGCGAGGAAGAAAAAGAACGAAAAATACCTTGACAATATACCGGAACTAATAGTTTTATTATATTTTATAGTTTTTCTTCATTTTTGAATTGACAATTGAAAAAAAAGTATTTGCTAGTAAGTATCGCATTTTCTGTATTCACATTACCTGGTATTATCGGATAATGTCGAAGTTTATTTTTCTCCTCTGTTTCTTCATCAATTTTTCGGAATTTATATATCCAAATTTAATTTCTTTCTCTCCAAACGCTGGACTAGGTGATTAATATTTAAATGAACAAACAGTCATTTAACTAGAAGAGAATTGTTCTGTTCATATCTTGTATCTTCCTATTTAGAAAAGTTAGGCTATTCCAACATTGAACATTGATATAACCAACTATTAAGATCATTTATTCACATATTGCCACTTCTAAGTATCGGTACCTGCAAGTTTTAAACAATTCTACATGAACCATTTTAAACGGTACGCTTCAAACAAGAGTGGTTAAAAATATATATTTGAATTTGGGGCTTTTGTCAGCTGGGGCTCAGTGATGAGTATTAAAAAGATATAGTCATTTAACTAGAAGAGAATTGTGATGTTGATATCTTTTTGAGCAAAATGAGCTCTATACGGATGAGGTTCTGAAACAACTATGTTATTCCAATTCGGTACTCGATGAATATTGATTCTATGGTACATAAACATCATGTACATTGGAAACACATATATACCACGGGAAAAGATGGTATAAATGTGACGATATTGTTGGAGCTATAAAAACAGGTTTTTACCTCTGACCGTCCACCCCATATTATTAGAGTATTGCCATAATTGTCTATCTTAAAATTGTCATAACTGTTTGACTGTTGCAATGCACACATCACGTGCGCAGGGTCCACTGAGCGCGCTGTCGTCAGTTCTGCAAAATGACGAATAGCTCAAATCGCTCTATTCAACCGTTTTTGTTACTGATTAATAACCAGTTCGTTTTTTTAAAATTTATTATCGAAGTGATACTTAATAAACGGTAAACATAATAGGCAGTGGATACCGTAAGGGTCGAATAGCGTGATCCGGTGTATTTGGATAATTAAATGGTACATGTATCTAAATTTTCTTGTAGTGCCTATCTTTTTAACGAAGTGATAGTTAATAAACGATAAAAAATAAGAGGAGGTGGATACCGTAAGAGTAGAATAGCGCGATCGGGTCTATTTGGATAATTAAATGGTAAATGTATCTAAATTTTCTTGTTGTGCCCATCTAAATAGCCCGGTATTTATGGTATAATAGCCCGATCGCGCTATTCGATTTATTGGTTTTTAATTAATTGTTATGAGGCTTTTGTTCGCTAGGGCTTTTGCCTCTGTGGCTTTGTACGCGGCTCTTTTGTCTCTGGGGCTCTTGTCCACTGCGGCTTTTGTCCTAGATTCAGATATCATGATCGTGGATCGATTTCTATTAACGTCTGTGACCGTTAGAAATACAGGTCCGCAATCCGTACCCGATATGGCCATTGGAATCCGCATTTTTATACAGCCCCAAACCGTCCTGGTGATGGACGTTCTGTTCGTGGACGTTCTACGGGTGGATGGGGAGCACAGGCATTTGATAAGGGTCAGTATAAGAAGATGGGTATCTCAGTAATATCCTAATTTATTATCCGTGGTAGTTATGTATCTACATATATGGACCCCACCAACTAAGGTCGCAGACAAGGTACCGCACTGTCCATTACAACCCGAATTTAGATAGAAAATTCCAAGTGAAAAGTCACAGTTCATACTTTGCACATACCTTTTATCTTATAAATGATGTTTGTTGAACATACCTGCTGCATTGATTTTAATTATTTACTGCAACAAAAAGATGTATTTCATGTAACTCGACAAATATGGTTGAAACAATTTTCTTAACAACGTTAACCGAACACGAGGAGATAGACGGCATTTGATAGGCCAAAATCGCTGTCTCTGATCACTGAAATGCCGTCTCTCTGAAGTCAAGATTTCCGCATTCCATGGAATTTGTGATGACCGTAGTAACCAGTGCATTGACCAATCAAACGACTCGTACTTGTTACGTTTCGGAAAACGTTGTTAAGAGAATTTCAAACAAGATGGCGAGTGATTTACCTTCACTCCGTGTTAGAAGAATGGGGTATAACATTATGACAATAGTGAATATATAAAGTTTTATTTTGTACTACACCGACACAAAGGTCAATTGTGATTCATTTATCAATGAATAACTAACTGTAGGCCAGAGATCATCCATCCATACTGACTCCATGTTACTATTAGCCCTGCTATTAGTATATATATGGGGTATATATAACAGCATGAGAAGAGCGATTACACTACACATACATATCATTTTAATCATTACAAAGACAAATTGGTGACAGATGACAACCCATCCATTACTGACCCTTATCAAATGCCTGTGATGGGGAGCTGTTGAACCCCACTCAATTTGACGCGATAAACTGAGAACGAAACTGTCGGAGATTGATACATTAAAAAAAAGGTAGTCAATGACAGTTGAGTCTCAGATCCGAGTCAAGTCTGTATCAGCAAGTAAATCAAATCTATCAAGTAAGTTGGAAACTGTGTACTCAACCAGCGGACCACCGTATTATACAGGCACTGCAGAGGTATAAATACCCAGTGTATGTCAGATGCACCTTAGCCCAGGTATGGTTAACTAGCATATGTCTCCGTCACGTTATAGGCCTCATAGTACAAAATTTGGTCTCGTCCATTATATTTCAACTGAATTCGTTTGAACTACAATTACCCCACTATACTGACCTAGCTGTCCGAGCAGACCTTATGTGCATGGGCATTCTATTGGAATTTACCAACGAACTAAAAGAGTGTTTAACATTGCAGAATATTCTCGTAGAATGAGTAGGCCTACTGGTAAGACGGGGACACAATCCTTTCAATATCGCTGACTCGCGTTTCCATCACATCAAATATATCACCCATACAACAGAAAGTGAATCTAAACTGAGCGTATCGTGATATTCGATTAGATATATAAAATCTTTCACACTGAAGAGATAGGCCAACCTGCTAACGTTATTATTGAATGAAGCTGCCTTCTTTCTGATCAGTTCCGATACAGGGTCAAGTTCAAACGTGAATTCTTGTCCACTCAACACTGTACCGTTGCATATACTGTGAACAGTGGCGACCTCAGGCGCTTTAGACGTCAACTGGATGGACAGAACGACTGGCGCGACGACCCGTTGTGACGTCAGATAACAACGTCCGACTGTATTTCTCCATTGTCAACGTAAAGACAGCCTTGGTAATGCCCCAGAAAGATTCTCAGCAACTGATGTTTGGTTGACAGCTCTCCAAGATTCCGTGCATTCTGTTTGCCGCATGTGGCAGTTCAGTGTGTAGCACAGAACGCGCGTATTTCCATGAAATCACACGCCCCAGACCACTAATATAACAGCGATGGCAACGGCAGGCACAAAAGACGCCAACATATGCATAGGAACAATAGAGCGACGTTGATCGTTTGTTTACGTCAGATGACAACCGCGCAGTGTAACTCTCTATTGTCAACTTGGAGACGTCTTTGTGCACCGGTCGTATAAAGCTATAGCAACTCGTGTTAGATTTACAGCTCCATGTTGTTTTTATGTAATGTGATTACGGCTTATGCGGCAGTTCTCCAGTTTCTCTCTGAAAACCACAGGTGCCAGACAGCTAAATAAAAAAAGTCCCGATCCGTTAACCCGTTAACCCCCTAAACGTTACCTCTGTCTTAGATGAAAATTTTCTCTGTCTATTCCGCCTTCGTTGGGAAGAAAGTTCAAACGCCAATGGAACCGACGATAGGTATGGTAATCGTTCTATTCAGCTGTGGGGTGTTATTTTAAATCGCTCCTGGACAACTTGTCTCTCCGGGGGACTATTTTGGATGCCGGAGCACTGCGTTCAGCAGGCAGAGGAAAATGCGAAATCATGACGCATAACTTGAAATGTCGACCGCCGATCCACTGACAAATTAGTTATGGTCTTGTGCTTTACCTAAACTACTTTCTGTCGAAGATGAACATTCTAAATCTAGATGAGGAATAGCCAGGTATACAGTTTCTTAATATTGCCGTAAATGTAAATTATTTAATTGTTTGCATGCATCCATCCCGCAGTGTAGTTCTTATATGTCGCCACACCTGGACCATATTATTTACGGCTACCTGATCGGAACTCAATCTCGTAATGTAGTTCACACATCTTCTCCTATATATTAACGTTTCAGCTACAGTGCGCAAACAACAATAAATCTAGTTTGTTGAATATTCTCCTTATGCTTGCTGTTCTCTTCCCGGCAGGTCAGTTCTAATCTAACCCTACCTGACCCGGGAGAACCGGCTACACGGAATTGGGTTCTTTAGGAAGGAGTTATCGGTCTGCCCGATCAGAAAACAGCGACTCTTTTCCCGTCGACTACTCTCTAAAATAATTAGATTGAAAATTCAATCTATCAGATTGGAATTAGTGACCAATCTATTCGATTGAATATTCCATCTATTAGACTGAAAATTTCAATCTATTAGATTAAATTTTCTGTCTACAACAGATTCATTTTATGTTTACCGTCTATTAGATTGAATATTTTCAATCCAATAAAAGATTGGTCACTAATTTCAATCTGATAGATTGAATTTCAATCTAATTATTTTAGAGAGTAGCGAGCGTACGGACACATAAACTTGTGAATTTTGGAGGCACGGCACTGATTCATTAATTCTTATTTCCATATTAAGCCTAAATATGTTAGACAAATGCGTGTCTTCGTCCACGTGTACCAGAAACTATGGTACTCTTTCCTCATTCTAAATTTTGCTAGAACATGCATGGAGAGGGATCCTTTCCGATTAAAGAATATCTACATTCAGTCATAACAGCCAAACATGGTGGCGTGTCATTGTCTAAAAATGGTCATTGTTGATGATAATAGTATATGATATTTCTATGGGTGAAAGAGACCGGTAAATCGATACGGATCAGGAATGGTGACCACATGTTTGATGAACCAATAATTGTTTGTGTTTTTAGAATGTGGCCTGTATGACTGACGACATTATCGAGCTCTTGAATCTAATATGTGCATCAAAAAATATACACTATATAGCAACAGAAGGGTAAATTCAAACAAACGAAGGAGAAGGGTTAAACGTGTGTTGTTTAACCATGGAGGCTATCACATCTATATTTAATTCTCCATATAATCTTTAAATATTTAACATGTCAACATTTGTTTTCACATCGCGTTTCACCTAAAGTCAAACCAGCTGTGGAGCCTGGAAATTTATACAGCAACATTTTTATCGGCAGGAAATCACGAGTTAGATTTTACATCTAGAGTGTTGGAGGAGAGAAGTCACTTCGAAAGTGTTGTATTCACCACTTTTAACTGTTGGGTATAACAACCTAAAATGTTGCATTTAACACTTATATGTCATATATACAGCACTTTCTAAACGCTTTCCTTGCTCCAACACTCCAGATGTCAAGTCTAACATTAGCGAACTGTCTATTTTAACTCTGCCTGGCCAACAGCAAGGGGAGGGGGAAGGGGGCTACTGAACTTGTCTCTCGTGCTCCGAACGGAGAAGAATTAAGTACTTGCACTTTGCATACTCCTCTCACCCCTCACCCCACTGACAAGCGGAGGATCATTCGACATTCAGTCCCTACAATATATTTTATACTATTGAGTTTTATTGAATGTATGGGCTGCATACAAGATCATGGGCCGATTCAAGATGGCTGTCTGTGGGGTAACCAGAACGGTGATGTTTTCATCTTTTCTCCAAATGTTTTTTTTTTGTGGATCAAACTGGGAAAATTATTTTATTGCACACCAGAAAATTAATTTACGAATTTACTAATTCATCGTTTTGAGAAGAAAATCTCTTCATTCGAAAATTCGGCAGAAAAATGCCTTCTCGCGATACGTCATCCATGCACTAATTGAATTTTTTCCCGTATTTTCTGGTAGGTTGTGATCCAAGGATAGTATGATATGATTCATCTCTCTCTCCGAGATAACGAAAATATCCCAGTTTGGCAGCTGTGGTAGGGGGGAGGGGGGGGGGGAGGGGAGGAACAGCTCTCCAAAGTTTGCGGCACACCTGAAATAGCCCAGGAAAGATAGGATTATATTACAGGTTGAAATAGTAAATTACATAAAAGAAAATACCGGGTATATACTTATATAGTATATTAAATGTATAAATGATTCTCTATGTATCCAGTATTCTGCATGCGATTTATTTCTTTATTTTTCCAACATATGTAATTCATCAATCGTCTGTTTGTGAGGGCCTGAAATAACATAGTTGAGAGCAAATGCCGATCTGTACTATTCTCAGTCCTTGAATGTTAAGCATTCGCCGAACTTTCACCTGAATGTCGTGGGGCGATAGAGTTACTCTTGATAGAAGGGGGAGAACTCACCAGTAAACCTGCCAATGACGCGATAAACTGAGGACAAAACTGTCGGAGATTGATATAATAAAAAAAAGGTAGTCAATGACAGTTGAATCTCAGATCCGAGTCAAGTCTGTATCAGCAAGTAAACCAAATCTATCACGTAAGATGGGAACTGTGTATTCAACCAGCGGACCACCGTATTATACAGGCACTGCAGAGGTATAAATACCCAGTGTATGTAAGATGCATCTTAGCCCAGATACGGTTAATTAGCATATGTCTCCGTCACGTTATAGGCCTCAAAGTATAAAATTTGATCTCGTCCGATATATTTCAACTGAATTCGTGTGAACTAAAATTATCTTGCTATACTGACCTAGCTGTGCGAGCAAACATTATGCATGGGCATTCTATTGGAATTTACCAACGAACTAAAAGAGTGTTTAACATTGCAGAAAATCTTCGCAGAATGAGTACTGGTAAGGCACAGGTAGCAGTCCTTGTATATCGGAGGACAAATATTGCGAGATGTATATATGGGGTGGCACTGGAGGCCATATTGGGTCTAAGTATAAGGACAGGCTGGAAACCAATGTTGATGCTGTCGAAAACTAAAACTTCATTTTGGGGAAAAAAATCGCACCAAATTGGCAAAACTGTTCTCAGTTACCTTTATTAACAGTTACTAAAGCTATTGATACCTACTTGAGTAGTGATAATCCAATACTATTTTCCCTAATTCCATTTAAAACAGGAATTTATCCACTTTTCCACCGTGTCGCTTTCATCGACTACACCGAGACTGTATCCAAGTACGCGCGTGAGAGAAATAGTCTCGAACCAAGTGTTCAACTTTAAGCAAGGGAAATAACTTCTTCGTTGCATTTCGACGACAGAGCACCAAGTCTGGTAAGAAAGGAGGCGACTTGTTTATTGATCTCTTACGTATTTGTTTTCATTAAACGCATTTATCATAGTATATGCAACACAAATGAAAGCAATACACAAAGAGATAAAAAAAAACTAGTTGTCTCATGTCTTCCCCGCGTCCGATGTATCCCGCCATTATGTCAGCATCTTGTCCCCTCTAATACTGAAGAGCTCCATATCACTCGGTTCGAGAGTATCAGATGCGATGACGGTGGCCATGTTTGTAGTCGATGAAAACGACGACGTTCTATTTGGCGTTCTACGTGGATTTATTAAAAAACTATGAGAACTCAGACATAAAGGTACATTTCATTTACAGGCAAGTAAAGCATAATTGTGCCAAAAATTTCAGCGCAAATCTCCAAATTATGAGCGATTGAGCCTAAAAGGTTTTTGCGGAAAAATTTGGTTTCCCACCTGGTCTTATCTATAAGAGAGCTCTCGGCCCCCCCCCCCCCCTGCCCAACCCCAACCCTTTTCTCTCCCCCCAACCCACCAAGGACTGCTGCTTGTGTGGTAAGGCGGAGACAGAATCCTTTCAATATCGCTGGCTCGCGTTTCCATCACATCAAATATATTACCCATACAACAGAAAGTGAATCTAAACTGAGCGTATCGTGACATCCGATTGGATATATAAAATCTACCACTCTGAAGAGATAGGTCAACTAGCTAACCTTATTATTGAATGAAGCTGCCTTCTTTCTTATCAGTTCCGATACATGGCCGAGTTCAAACGTGAATTCTTGTCCACTCATCATGTACACTGTACCGGTGTATATACTGTGAACATTGGCGACCTCAGGCGCTTTAGACGCCAACTTGATGGACAGAACGACTGGCACGACGACGTCCCTTTGTGACGTCAGATAACAACGTCCGACTGTGTTTCTCCATTGTCAACGTGACAACGGCCTTGGTAATGAGCCAGCAACTCATCTCTTCAAAATTCCGTGCATTCTGTTTGCCGCATATGGCAGTTCAGTGTGTAGCACAGAACGCGCGTATTTCCATGAAATCACACGCTCCAGACCACTAAATCTTACAGCGATGGTAACGTCAGGCACAAAAGACGCCAACATATGCATAGGAACAATAGAGCGACGTTGATCGTTTGTTACGTCAGATGACAACCGCGCAGTGTAACTCTCCATTGTCAACTTGGATACGTCTTTGTGCACCGGTCGTATAAAGCTATAGCAACTCGTGATAGATTTGCAGCTCCGTGTTGTTTTTATGTAATGCGATTACCGCTTATGCGGCAGTTCTTCAGTTTCTCTCTGAAAACCACAGGTCCCAGACAACTGAATAAAAAAAGTCCCGATCGTTACAACTGAATAAAAAAAGTCCCGATCGTTAACCCCTAAGCGTTATCTCTGCCTTAGATGACATTTTTCTCTATGTTTTCCGCTTTCGTTGTAACGAGTATTCAAACGCCAATGGAACGGACAGTAAGTATGGTAATTGTTCGGACGGTAAGTATTAAATTTGTATCTGTTTCTGTCTGATTCGATAAGCAGTATTTTCGTGCATGGTTTTATTAGATTTCCGTTTAGAGCAGAAGTAATATTACCCTAAAGCGTGTGGGTGTATAATTATGTAGGCCTAAAAAATGTCATATATAGGTTATAAGATATAACGGACGATTATTAGCTATTCAGAAATTTGTCCTTTTTACATCGGTAATAAAAATGATTTTCAAGGGCCGGTCTAACACATTCTCAGGCCTTCAGGTGCTTCCTATATTTCTTATATTTCCCATATTTTCCTATATTTTTAGCCAGTCCTATATTTTCCTATATTTTACTCAAAACCTCCTATATTCCCTATATTTTGAATTTTTCTCATGAAACCTTCACCAATGCTCTGAAATGAGTCAATTTGGCATGGGAAAATACATTTCAGCATTAGCCAAGCAACAGAACGGGTCTCTTCAACCACCAAAACTATGACCGTATTCAGTGGAAATAATTTTATTAAACACCTAAAAACTACGAATTTTGAAACATACAATGTAGTAGTGACCTGACTTACACTTCCTTATTTCCTATATTTTCCTATATTTTGTTAAGAAAATTCCTATATTTTGGCAAATTTCCTCCTATATTTTCACTGTGAGCCACTTGCAGGCCTGCATTCTCACATTGTCAGATTCTGTAACCTTCTCAACTGACGGTGTAACACCCTCTGACTGCACTGTGCAGAAAAACGCGGCGCGCATGAACATTCGGTCTGTTTTGATTTTCATCGACACAGGGAGCATGTATTATACGAGAGAGATGGGAAATACATCCAGTATATGTTGTAAAGGAATTAACAAGTCGTATGGTAAATTATTACACAAGAACATACTGTAAAACATCTTGTTGAGCTGTGACATGCTCATCTTCACAAGTCCAGATAAATCCTAAATCCTCGCAGAGGGTTTACCTGGACATGCCTTTCTTGTGGTTCGAATGAGTTCTGGAGTCGTTGCATCTATTAAACAATCTCGTACATTTCATCCCCAGCACTTGTTTTGAAATAGCATGTCGATATTCCAAGCCTGCGGTTCTTGCTTTGACATGCGATGTCGATCTCAGCCTGACATCAAAGTAGTTTTGCCAGTGATGAAATTCAAACCTGTCACATCTCATATCTCGCTGCTGATTGACGTAATCAGCTAGCTGAGCGCGTTCACTGATTGGTTTGATTTAAATGAAACCGCTTAATCTATTTACATCCAGAAATGCTGTAGGTACTAACCAAGCGAGTGTATCGATCCTAACCGATCGATCGATACACTGACTTGCGAGGATATGACATGCTGAGCCCACTCTGTCCCGTTTACAAGCGAAAGATGCGGTTTGGCCCAGAACCATGCTCACAATTGCTGCGCGTGGTGAATATCCCCAGTGCAATCAGAGGTTATATTTGACAGTAGGAGGTATACAATCTGATTGCCATTATTACAAAACGTACGTATAAGCTTACGTTTGACGTTACTACCAGGTGGTATACTCTCAACATACATCACCATGGAGAGGTTACCTCATGCGTAACCTGCGCACGCTTAGTAAGACCGACTCTAAGTACGGATCTACGCTCATGCAATCTGCGCGTGCACAATATCCCTACTCTGCATGAAACAAGGAGAGTATGCGGGACGTAGATCCTATGTGGATTAAATGATCGCAGTTTAGGTAACAATGTACCGTTTTAAACACTTCTTCCATCAATCTTCTTCCATCCATCCATCCATCTTCTTCCATCCATTCATCTTCTTCCATCCATCCATCCATCTTCCATTCATCCATCTTCCATTCATCCATCTTCCATCCATCCATCATCTTCCATACATCCATTCATCCATCCATTCATCTTCTTCCATCCATCCATCCATCCATATTCTTCCATCCATCTTCATCCATCCATCCATTTCCATTCATCCATCCATCTTCTTCCATTCATCCATCTTCTTCCATCCATTTTCTTCCATCCATCCTTCATCTTCTATCCATCTTGTTCCATCCATCCGTCTTGTTCCGTCCATCCATCTTCTTCCATCCATCCATCCATCTTCTTGCATCCATACATCCTCTTCCATCCATCCATCTTCTTCCATCCATCCATCTTCTTCCATCCGTCCATCATCTTCCATCCATCCTTCAATCTTCTATCCATCTTGTTCCATCCATCCGTCTTGTTCCGTCCATCCATCTTCTTCCATCCATCCATCCATCTTCTTGCATCCATCCATCCATCTTCTTGCATCCATACATCCTCTTCCATCCATTCATCTGCTTCCATTCATCCAACAATCTTCTTCCATACATACATCTTCCATCCATCCATCATCTTCCATCCATCCATCCATCCATCATCTTCTATCCATCCATCATCTTCCATTCGTCCATCACCTTTTTTCATCCATCCATCATCTTCCATCCGTCCATCTTTCATCCATCCATCTTCTATCCATCCATCTTCCATCCATCCATCCATCCATCTTCCATCCATCCATCCATCCCTATGCGGGACGTAGATCCTATGTGAATCGCAGTTCAAGTAACAATGTACCGTTTTAAACACTTCTTCCATCCATCTTCTTCCGTCCATCCATCCATCTTCTTCCATCCATTCATCTTCCTCTATCCATCCATCCATCTTCCATCTTCTTCCATCCATCATCTTTCATACATCCATCCATCTTCCATTCATCCATCCATTCATCTTCTTCCATCCATCCATCCATCCATATTCTTCCAGCCATCTTCACCCATCCATCTCCATCCATTTCCATCCATCCATCCATTTCCATAAATCCATCTTCTTCCATCCATCCATCTTCCATACATCCATCTTCTTCCATCCATCTTCATCCATCCATTTCCATTCATTCATCAAACCATCTTCTTCCATCCATCCATTTTCTTCCATCCATCCATCTTCTTCCATCCATCCTTCAATCTTCTATTCATCTTGTTCCATCCATTGATCTTCTTGCATCCATCCATCTTCTTGCATCCATCCATCCTCTTCCATCCATCCATTTTCTTCCATCCATCCATCATCTTCTTCCATCCATCCATCATCTTCCATTCTTCCATCATCTTCTTCCATCCATCCTTCAATTCATCTTGTTCCATCCATCCATCCATCTTCTATCCATCCATCTTCTTGCATCCATCCATCTTCCATCCATCCATCCATCCATCCATCCATCTTCCATCCATCCACCACCCCCATCTCTGATAACTCCATCTCTCATCTCTGATAACTCCATCTCTCATCTCTGATAACTCCATCTCTCATTTCTGGTAACTTCATCTCTCATCTCTGATAACTTCATCTCTCATCTCTGATAACTCCATCTCTCATCTCTGACAACTCCATGTATGAGATGAGAGATGGAGTTATCAGAGAAGATGAGAGATGGACTTATCAGAGAAGATGAGAGATGGAGTTATCAGAGAAGAGAGAGATGGAGTTATCAGAGATGAGAGAGATGGAATTATCACAGATGAGAGATGAAGTTATCAGAGAAGATGAGAGATGGAGTTATCAGAGATGAGAGATGGAGTTATCAGAAATGAGAGATGGAGTTATCAGAGATGAGAGATGGAGTTATCAGGGATGAGAGATGGAGTTATCAGGGATGAGAGATGGAGTTATCAGAGACGAGAGATGTGGTTACCGGAGACGAGAGATGGAGTTATCAGAGAAGATGAAAGATGGAGTTATCAGAGATGAGAGATGGCGTTATCAGAGATGAGAGATGGAGTTATCAGAGAAGAGAGATGGAGTTATCAGAGATGAGAGATGAAGTTATCAGAGAAGATGAGAGATGGAGTTATCAGAGAAGCTGAGAGATGGAGTTATCAGAGAAGATGAGATGGAGTTATCAGAGATGAGAGATGGAGTTATCAGAGATGAGAGATGGAGTTATCAGAGCAGTTATCAAAGATGAGAGATGGAGTTATCAGAGAAGATGAGAGATGGAGTTATCAGAGAAGAGAGATGGAGTTATCAGAGACGAGAGATGGAGTTATCAGTGATGAAGCATTAAGTTACTAGAGATAAGAGATGAAATATTCAGTGATGAGGCATGAAGTTACTAGAGATGAGTTATCATAGATCAGGGATGGAGTTATCAGAGATGGGAGATGAAGTTGTCAGAGATGAGAGATGGAGTTATCAGAGATGAGAGATGGAGTTATCAGAGGTGGGAGATGGAGTTATCAGAGATGAGAGATGGAGTTATCAGGGATGAGAGATGGAGTTATCAGAGACGAGAGATGGAGTTATCAGTGATGAGGCATTAAGTTACTAGAGATAAAAGATGAAATATTCAGTGATGAGGCATGAAATTACTAGAGATGAGTTACCATAGATCAGGGATGGAGTTATCAGAGATGAGAGATGGAGTTATCAGTGATGAGGCATTAAGTTACCAGAGATAAGAGATGAAATATTCAGTGATGAGGCATGAAGTTACTAGAGATGAGTTATCATAGATCAGGGATGGAGTTTTCAGAGATGGGAGATGAAGTTGTCAGAGATGAGAGATGGAGTTATCAGAGATGAGAGATGGAGTTATCAGAGGTGGGAGATGGAGTTTTCAGGGATGAGAGATGGAGTTATCAGAGACGAGAGATGGAGTTATCAGAGATGAGAGATGGAGTTATCAGAGGTGGGAGATGGAGTTTTCAGAGATGAGAGATGGAGTTATCAGGGATGAAATATGGAGATATCAGTGATGAGGCATTAAGTTACTAGAGATAAGAGATGAAATATTCAGTGATGAGGCATGAAATTACTAGAGACGAGTTACCATAGATCAGGGATGGAGTTATCAGAGATGAGAGATGGAGTTATCAGTGATGAGGCATTAAGTTACTAGAGGATGGAGTTATCAGAGATGGGAGATGAAGTTGTCAGAGATGAGAGATGGAGTTATCAGAGATGAGAGATGGAGTTATCAGAGGTGGGAGATGGAGTTATCAGAGATGAGAGATGGAGTTATCAGGGATGAGAGATGGAGTTATCAGAGACGAGAGATGGAGTTATCAGTGATGAGGCATTAAGTTACTAGAGATAAGAGATGAAATATTCAGTGATGAGGCAAGAAATTACTAGAGATGAGTTACCATAGATCAGGGATGGAGTTATCAGAGATGAGAGATGGAGTTATCAGTGATGAGGCATTAAGTTACTAGAGATAAGAGATGAAATATTCAGTGATGAGGCATGAAGTTACTAGAGATGAGTTATCATAGATCAGGGATGGTGTTATCAGAGATGGGAGATGAAGTTGTCAGAGATGAGAGATGGAGTTATCAGAGATGAGAGATAAGTGATTAAAGATGGGGGATGAGAGAGAAGAGATGAAGTAAGCAGAAAGGAGAGATGAAATTATCAGAAATGAGAGATGGAGTTAGAAATAATAGATCAGAGATGATGTTGTCAGAGATGAGAGATGAAATTATTAGCGGGTGAAGCTTTTGAGGTTCAGGGAGAACAAAAGTAATCCAGGAAGAGCTAATAAAAGTCAGCAGATAATGATAAGGTTAACGATTAGTATTGCGATGTTGTGTTTGCTCCAACAAGTGGAGGGAATGCCACCCCCTTGTGTTGTCACCGTAAGGTATCCGGGGGAGTGTGGTTAGTGACGGTTTAATACCACGTACCTGGGTCTGCTGCATGGCTGTGTGTTTCCGGCTGGATATATTTTATACTAAAATTTGTCAGGTTTTCCTTTACCCGATCACACCAGCATCGAAATCGTAACATCAGTTATGTTTCCAGGCATTTCATAGCAGCCATTTCCATTCCTAATCAATATTTTTGATTTCATCGATTCTGCAAACCACTATATGTCTTTTATCAAAAGGGATAGAAAATTAAAGTAGAATAAGATTGACGCACACTTTACCAGTGAATTGTCATTGTTTCAATTCTAATTGATCTGAAGTATTTCCAATCGGTCCAAAATAAATTTCAATCTAATGAATTATAAGAGATTATATAATATTCGATCTTCTTATTCAAATGCATATTAAATATGTGAATTATGAATCTGTAATTGACTATAAAGCTGAGGTATGAATTCGAGGTAATAATTTACAACCAATCTTGATCAAATGGAAATACTTTCGATGCCACAAGATAATCTTCATGTGTCAAATTCCACCCACGTTCCCCGTGGAAGATACAAGCGTCTATATTGTGGATAACTGATGTTCGATCTCTGAATGCTTTCTGGTACATCATACATTGGGGAAAATTTTATGATAAAATGGCTTCAACACTTAACATGGTTCTGTATTGAACTTCATATATCATCATAAAATCGAATTGAGTTCAACACAAATTGGTGTTGAATCTAACACAATATTTTCAGCACAATTCTCGTGCTAAAATTGCGTCAACACAATTTTGTTCGCAGTGTACGATTCTGCGATAATGTTCATGACCCAGTCTCAAATAACCGGTGCAGTAATGTAAATAGGGATCAAATCAAGTTCAATCCAGATAATGGTTGTGGCCCCGTATACGTGTCCTTGGCAAGTGTCACTTAAACGACGACATTACAATATTTACTGATATGGCTTTCGGATTTTAGCATCGGGCTTAACGTAAATTTTCTATCAAAGCGGCAAACTTTGACATTACACATGCAATACATTCATCGATTCATTTTTATTTATTTGAGACTGGCACATGTACGTTCAACATTAATCCTACCTGGCCTGGGTGATTTGGGGTCATTCTCATTTCCACAGTCTTTTCGGATGTCATTTTTCGCAATTTTTCCAGCTTTTTTTCTATTTTTCGATATTTTATATCAAAAACACGGTAAAGAATAGCTTTGACAAAATTTATGCTGAGGACAGATAGCTCGGTGCAGCCATCTTGAAATTTCTCCATGATCTTTTGAACTCAGGAATATGTAAATTCTCTCAAAATGACGCCAGTAAGAATCGAGGAAAAGTCAGAAAGTTTTAGCTCTCTTCCTCTCTTCGTTCTGAATCGGTGGGGGGGAGTCTGCCAGGTAGGGATAATATACAATATAAGTATATGAATGTATCTGCACAGGACTAATCCAAATCGCGGACATTTACAGAACACTCGACATAAAAGTTAAAAATCCTTTAAATGGTTCATCGGTTCCAAATGAACATAATTTATTATTTGACAAGAAACAAATGTTGATATTTGGGATTCAAGAGTTGTCAACAATAATTATTCAAATTTTTAAAACTAGTTTCATGGTTGTACCACGCAAACCTTTGCAGTATTGCTCCAATTGTCTGAGAGATGGATTCAATTCTGTGCAGATCATTCGCTATATTTATATCATTGATATTCTGAAAAGAAGAACAAGAAGACATAATGAATATCGTTTGTGTAAGCGTGTTTGGGTAATGTAGTTGGGTGCAAACTTTATTTTCAAAACTCTCTCCTGTAAATAAAAGATGGCAAACAGTATGGGTGTATCGGGGAAAGAGGGTGGGGGGCTCACATGCAAAGTAACAATGCGGACTCTCCATATCCCCTTGACGACATCAAGTCCTCAGTGTTTTATAGGGTGGATGGTTCCATGCTGCCCCAAAGATTTCTTCTTCGAAGTAGCAGGAACACAGCTGGGATGGGTGGTGCTTGGTTGGTTCGCTGTGATATAGCTGAAATATTGTTGAAAGCGACGTTAAATTCTATTCACTCACTCACTTGGCGACATCAAAGTCAATTTAATGAATCTGATCCGGAAAACATGACAAGGAAGCATTTCTATATTGATATTTCTGTATTTCTTTTCATTAGTATATTGGTATGTTCTTTGTTATTATAAAAAAAATAGCATAAAGACGCACGAGGAAAATTATTAACATCGTCACATTAAAAACATTATCTTGTGGGAATTTAAAATGGCGGCCATGTGATATAAATGTTGTTTTTTGTATACTGTTACGGTATTTCTCTAGCGCAACGAACATGACTGTAGAAACCATGCTTCAGTTCATTTCATTGATTTGCCTTAGGTTTTGTGTTTAGCTTTTCTGTAAAACGTTACATGAACAGGTGCAAAACTATCAATAAATTCAAAATGGCGACCATACTTGCCTCCATTTCACCGCCATTTTGAATTTAACCATGACACTTGATGCTGTGGATTACGTAAATGGTCTTGAAATGAGCATCAATAATAATAATAAGGAGTGAAAGATTGATTCTGACAAATAAACACGTTTGAGTCAATTTATGCCTTGATTAAAGCATAATAAAAACAAACGTTTCAAATAACCCACACGTGGCTGCCATTTTAAATGTAACATGATGTTTTGAACTGAATATTATGTCTCAAAATGACCGTAAAGTGATAGACTATGATGTCAGTTAGATAAGTTTTGACATAAAATGCCTTGAATTAAAAATATTGCATCTTGCCGATGCCCCCAATAGTTGCCTATGACCTTAAAATGACCATCCACATTCTATGCACTGCATAAGGTCAATTTTGGGCTTCTCAAAATGACTTGAATTAGAGAAAACTTATTAAAAAACAAGTTTTAGATAAACCTCATATGGTCGCCATTTTGAAATTAGCCATCATGCTCCGTGCTAAAGATTATTCAAATAGCCTCAAGATAAGCTTAGAACATTAGGCTATAATAAGAATCTGCTTTGGTTTCATGAATATGTATGTTTCCAAAAATGCCTTGAAGTAGAAGATATGGAAAGGCGCTTATTGCCCCCATATGACCACCGGTTTGAATTTCACCATCATGTTTTGCACCAAGGATTATGTCAATGATCTAAAAATGAGCGCAACATTATACACTAAAAGGTGTATTAGGGCAGTTGTGACAAATTTGTAGTTTGAGCTTCTCAAAATGACTTGAATTAGACAAAACATATGAAAAACGCAAGTTTTAGTTGACTCCATATAGTCGCCATTTTGAATTTAACCATTATGCTCTGTGCTAAAACTTCTGCGATGTTTTATAATGAGCTATCGCATAAGGCTATGGTGAAAAATAGTATGTTCTTTATGCTTTTAAAAATACATTGATTTAGATAAAATATAGCTAAGGGTTATGCGAATAGTCTAAAGAAATATCTTAGAACATCAGCGAATAAGCTACATTTGGAAAAAATATCTAATTTGAGCTTCTAAGATTGCATTGACTCGGACAAAAGTATAGACAAACGCATGTTGCAAATTCCCCCATATGGCCGCCATTTTGAATTCTACCATTATGCTTTGCCACGAGGATTAAGACAATGATATTAAAATGAGCCAAACAATTTAACATGAGATATTTCCCCAGTTTTCCTCAATATTTGTTTTCAATTCCAATCAATTTGTGGTTTGTGCTTCTCAAAATTAGCCAAAACTCTGCACACTCTCAAAATGGGCTTAAAACATTAAACTATGATTAGACAAAGATCAATTTGACAAACATGTCGTCTGGGCACGATTAATATGCCTTAAATTTGAAAAATAATTAATCCATATGGCGGCCAATTTGAATGTTTGTGTACACTATGTCGCTGATATTTGTTTACACCTTGGACCAGAGAGCTGAAACTTACTACAAAAAAATCTTGGGATTAAACTACCAGAAAATGTAAAAAATCCAATATGGCAAGCTTGATAAAGTCAGTGATGTAAAATTATAAAAATGCATTTCTTCGGTCACATTTTTTTTATTTATGTCATAATAAATTAAGAAATAATTAGCTCATGTGAAATACAATAATTTTGTGCACATTAACAGGGAGAAAATTAGGAATAAAAGTCAAGCTTGTTAGTCAAGCTTGTTAGTCAAGCCCATAGTGTCGCCATTTTGAATTGACTCATGATCCGGTCCACAAAATCTATTGGAAATCTATTCTCAAAAATATCTCCAAATGTGTTTTACAGACAGATATCAGCTATATTAATCATCTGTTTGAAATAATTTCCAAAGGTTTAACAAAAGAAATATTGACCATGTGAAAAAAAATTTCATCAAAACTGAACATTTTGCGAATAACTACAAACTACCGCATTTTTGGTAGCTCGGAAATCCAGTTCAAAGTTTTAAGCATCTTTTTCATTCATTTGATAGTTTTTGCATATTATGATTATCTCATCGGTAACCTGAATTATATGTGTGTGAAATTTCAACGTGCTGTGATCTGTGCCTCAAGTTTATGGAACTGTTCAAGTGTGACACCAACTTGTTTACAACAGCAACAATGTCACACCGGCGTCTCAAAGCATTAACAAACTTGTCAGGTGTGTTAAGATAATATGTATCTGAAAAATAATTTCCAGAATTTGGACAATGTCTTCATAAATTTGTAATAATTCCTCAAATAATGAAAGTGTCCCATTGAAATCTTTCACAGGTGATAGACATGGCTGTAAGTGTTGTAAACAAGGTAGCAAGAATGATATAGGTTCAACAGAAGGGTTTAAAATAATGGTGTGAACTTACGGAATTCGAATGTCAATGGTTCAAGCAGACGGATAATCCAATTGCAAGCGACATAAAACACAGATTGGAAGGTTTCAAGAACTCCTCAACAGTTGGTTATTGGAGTGAGGAAAGAGAAATACCTACAAAAGTGAAAAACAAAACAAGGTCATACAGAGGAAGCGAAACATTGGATGTCATCATTTTGTTGATGTGACGTCCTCAAACAACCTCATGAATATTAATGAATCTAAATGTATAGTTTCCATCAAATGAAAGACCATTGCGAACAGTGTCGGAAATATTTATTGTAATTTTTTACGATTTTATTACACAGAGTAAACTGCAAATAAAGCATGGTATTCTATGGTGGTCTGTTGCAATCATATCTCGGTCCAGTGACGTCGCACTCCCTTAATAGATATGATTGCAATAAACCACCATAGAATACCATGCTTCATTTGCAGTTTACTCTGTGTAATAAAATCGTAAAAATTACAATAAATATTTTCTCACGCTGTTTGCAATGGTCTTTCATTTGATGGAAACTTTACTTGAGGGTTTACGATCACTTTTAGAGAAACAGAAGATGGGAATGCCCATGTTTATGTACACTAAATTTTCTAACTTGATTACTCATTAATCCTTGAATTAATCATCCTAACTACAGACAATACAACAGGTGTTTATTATATTGAAGAGTAAAAGAAAAAGTGTTGTAATTGACTAAACATTAATGAATTACATGCATATGATACTTACATTTCCAAATAAAAAAGGGAGTTTGGTAGGCAAGTGGTCTCGACAAGATAAGTGACATCCTCTTCATCATATATCACATAATATAACCAGCTCATATCACTCCAATGGCAGTGGCTGTACAAATAAAGAGAAAGAATTATGTTTAGGCTATGTTCTGAAGGCATGATAATTTAATTTGTACATTGTATGTTTTGAATACTATATCATTTGAAGAAAATATTCCAATTATTTTTTTCATTTATTCCACATTTTTCAACAAAAGTTCATTTGAAGTAAATATTCCAATTATTTTTTTTTCATTTATTCCACATTTTTCAAGGTACTCTGTAACAAAAGTTCAAATTATATTTGAGGTATTATCCCCATTATTATTATGTTTAATTATGTCCAATGACCGGAAAACCATTTGGAATGACCATTCTCCATAATGCAGGACTGTATACTCCGTACCTCCATACCAGGATTTTATAGACAAGACACGACTAGGGATGATGGGAATGACCGGAAATTGTAAAACAATGTTGGTTTATTTATGGTATCTCAAGTATATTTCCGTGATTCTAATATAATTTATATCATTGGAAAGCAAAAGTGATGAAGACGATATCAACGTTCAAGGGTCTGTGAAACAGCGGTATCATCAAAAAGTTGACCTGAAATATATGTTTATGATTGACTGAAAGATCTCAATGTAGATTTGAAAATACGGAATAAACGTTTTGTAAGTGAAATATATATGAGAGGTTAATTATTCACAGGTTGTTTTCCAGTCAACCTTTGGATTATACGGCGGCTGCACAGGTAGATGAACTTCATACCAGTAGAGAAAGATAGTCATTTAAAGTTGAAGAATATGTAAAAATGAAATAGTTTTAATGAATTAAAACGCTGAAAAGTGTTGAACACGGTTAATCGCCGAAAATTACCATTCAGTATGCACACATTTTTCTGGCAACTTCTTGGCAATAAATAAATATAAATAAATATCTGACACTCTTGGAGTCTATATTCTGTAATGGGGCAACAGAATTAGAATCACGTAACATATATCCGAGATACGATAAATTAACACTGTATTACAATTTCCGCCATTCCAAATGGATTCCTGTGAGGTGGTATTCCAGGTTGTGGTTACTTAATTAAGAGACCGCCAAGAGACCATCTGATTAATTTGCGGTCTGAAAGTATTCAAACAACTTAGTACTCACATCTGGACTTTCGTTAATATCAAGACATGCCTTTCAGTCGACATTATGTCCCAGTAACGACGTGCTGTTTTCCATTCTACAGTATAGCAGGAATATACACTTAATTCAATACGAATGGCAAACATTGTCAACTGCATTCGAGTTTCGTTCGAGCTTCTGATTAAAATACATTTCTCATTGGCCAGATTTACAAATAGAGAATATCCGATTGGCTGTGAACAAGATGAGTACCCATTGGTTGTTTCGAAACAAAACGATGGCCGTGTCAGTAAGTATTTCTTGGCTACCTCCAATACAAGCTGTTATAATTTTCGGCGGCAAATTTTGTAGAGACTTACTATTCCGACGTGTGACTTTCTCTTTTATGCCTCTTTGTGATCTATCTGATACACACAATGAAAGTGCAAATACATATTCACATTCAATATTGTGAACCGTGAACCCCCGGCATGTGAGAGACTTGTTGCCGGACTTCAAATGGCACATTCACTTGAACAGGCCTTCGTGCTGGCATCCATTTTGGCACTCAAAATGTAACAAAGATACAAGCTTGAGCTCTCGTGTGCACAGCTATATTGAAACGTATTTCCAAGAAATGCTTCGCGCATGTCGATGTAAGAAAGCAACACATTTTCACATATATTATAGCAAATCAAATTATTTAATATTTACAGTAAAAATCGAAAAACTTTTAAAAATGTGTTTTTGAATTCTCCAAAAGTATTTTGGGGTTGAATATTTTTTATACATCTCATGCATTTAAACCAAAGTTATTGCATCAAGCCAGTGACTGCAGTCCATTCAGGAAACATGTCTTTGAAATGTAAATGAGTGGCAGGTTGCCTCCTACAATCCTGACTGGCAGAAACTTTTGTTTGGGGCTTTGAGTATTTGCATAACAATTGGGATCTGGATTCTAAAGGTGACCTTCATTTACAAGCCCAGTGTATTAATTTTTCCAATGTTTCTCAGCTGTCTTCAGCTTTGGAAGAATATTTGAACTTGGGTGTACATTTTAGCCTACAAGACCTTGCAACGCTGTCTGTTGTTGAACAGTAGGACTTTTTCCACCACAAGCACCATGAGCACAAAGACTGGGCAATTCTATTTGAACAGCTTAGGTGTTTTCACTATCAAGAGTGCAAACTGTTGTTATATTTGTAATGTCTATGGCGAATTGAAGGAAACAGATTTTCTGAATTTTGAGAATTATCCATCATATCTTTGATGTTTGGCTGTTTTGCAAGGTTTTAATTATAGCAGTCTCTTGTCATATACAACTTCGACATGAACGAGATATTTTGTGCAAATATATTCTAGTATTACTGCTATAAGTGGAAAGAAATGTTTGCGAAGGTGAAGTTGCAAGGATGGATGCCAGAACAAAGGACTTATATCAGACATCAGTCCCTCATTCACACTGAAATAAACATTACATTTTTAACGAAATATTGACCAATGTAGTACATTCTTTACTAAAGCAGGCCGCAGAAATTAAACATGAAACGATTTCGTGAACCCATTCTCCCAAAAGTTCCATTGGACAGACGTTAAACTTGTAATTAACCCTTTATTACGGCAACGATTTGGTGTAAGACTCACGAAATATAATTGACAAAGGATCTGCTGCAAGTTGTATTGTCAGTCTTTTGTCCAGGATATTACCTTTTCAATGGGAGGTCTTACACCAAAGCCTTGCCTATATTACGGTGTAGCGAAGGGAAATATAGGTCATATTTTAATCCGGCTGTGTCACACATTGACGCCCAAGGCTAACAATATTTACCTGTTTGGTCATACTGCATGTATAGAGCAATTAGAAATTGACAGGTTTGACAAAGCATTCGTTGTCTCATTTGTATTGTTTAAAATCAATTCAGCAGAGAAAACTTCAGATTGGGCTTCATTGTCCCTTTGTCTTTTGGCCGGGTGCCTTTTGAAGAGTTTCAAGGAATTGTCTACTAAAAGGCTATAAACTTGTACAGCAAACTGTACTGGTTGGATGTAATCGCTTGGTCTTTAAACTGGTGACTTTCTGGAACGCAGCGGAGAAGCTATATGCTCAAACTGGACTGTCAATGATTCTCAGTTGCAATTATATTTTTCTCGTTGTCAAATTGAAAATCGAATAAATAAGTATTAGAGGAACAATATCCAATAGACAGAATACAGATTTTTCTTTCTCAATTTTGCGCTGCTAATGTTGACTGCTACAGAAATTGTTCCGTTCCCTTGCCCTTTGTGCATGGCACTCATTCAGGCTCTCAAAACATGACAAAATTTAACAAAGATACAACAGTGAACTCCAAATACTGGAGCAATATGGGAATGTATTTTCAAATATGTTTTCGTCCATGAGACAGTAATAAATTCCCATAGATTTTAGCTCACAAATTATGTAGCTTTCAACTTTTAATGGATAATAGTTTGAGACTATGTGGGTTTAAATTCTCCAAACCACATTATTTAGTTAAATCAGAAGAACTTCTGGTTAAATATACATTGCACCGGGCGTATAATAGTCCTGTAAACACGGTGAACCAAAGCAAAAAACCCAAGTGCAGTCTATTTAGGGAACATGGCCTTGAGATGTAAATGAATGTAAATGGTTGTCATGAACAATATACACAGCCAGAAAAAAGGTGAAAAAACTATCACCCCGAAAAGGTGATGAGTTAGAGCCATCACCCTTTTTATGATCACCTTTAAAAATGATGGCCATAAACACTGAAGAGTGATGAGCGATGATTGTAAATTTAGGTCATCACCTTTTAAGAGTGAGAGGCAAAATCATCACTCTTCAAAGGTGATATCCGTCACCATTAAATGCGATGGTTCTAACTCATCACCTTATAATGGTGATAACCAGGTCTGATCACCATGAAAGGGTGATGGGCCATCACCTTTTTTTCTGGCTGTGTAGACTTGAGGTGTAATTTCTGCAGTCTCTCTTCTTTGGAACTGGGGGAAAAGTGCATAATAATCGGGATCGAAAATATAAATGGTTTCAATACAGAATTATTAACCGAATATTGACTACCAACATTTTTGCACATAAACTTTACCCTGATATATCTAACTTATGTACATTTTGTAGCAAAGTTCCAGAGACTATTATTCATCTCTTTTGGGAATGTGAACATATCTACCCTTTGTGGAGTTTACTGGAAAATTGGTTTGCTTCGGCGGGTATTCCAATTATATTTTCTCCACAAAAAGTTATACTTGGTCTTTTACAATCCACAAATCAGTCACTCAACTACTGTATTTCTATTATTAAATTTTCTATATATATAATGAAAGTAGTTAAACAAATCCCTTGGCTGAAAGGTGTTCAAAACGCTTTAAATTTAGCCTACGAAACAGATAAATATATACAGTATAATAACTGCGAATGGCGCTTGTTTAACCAGTATTGGTCATCGTTACATTTACTGTTTAGACTCTTATAGATGTTGTTGTTGTTTGTATTGTTGTAAATCCGAGTGTAATGACGATGTATCTGTTTTGTTTCTAATTACAAATACAACCATTTTTGTTTAATACAACAGAATATTTTATGTACAATGTGTATCACCTATGAAATTCAAATACAATATCAATTATAAAAACAAAAATAATAATCGGGATCGATAGTTTCTACAGGTGACCGGCATTCACATGTACTGTGATATCAGTTTTTCAGCCTCTCCCATTAATTCCATAAGCTTTGAAATAATATTTGCATATTGGCTTGGATATGGTTTTTCGAGGCAAGACCATGCAACCCTCTGTGTGATCTGAATAATGAGACTTTCTCCATTATAAAGACTGGACAATTCTGTTGTATTGCTGCAAAAGGTTTTGTAATGTCTATGGGGAATTTTAGTAAACATATTTTCAACCTTGATAATTCTCAAAGATATTTTAGGTGTTAGAAAGTTTTATTAGTCGGACATGCAGCCCTTACAAGATATATTATAATACTGGTACTATTGGATTCAGGGGCCCTCGGTGGCCGAGTGGTCTAAGGCGCTTCGCTGGTGACCGCTAGCCTCACACCGCTGAACCGGCACGGGTTCGAACCCAGCTGGTCCATGTGTGCAAGTTTGTCAGTTACTTACCGAAGGGCGGTGGTTCTCTCCGGGTACTCCGGCTTCCTCCACCAACCAAACTGACTGTCACCATATGAGTGAAACAAACTTGAGTGTGACATTAAGCCAAATTCCCTTTCTCCCTACTATTGGATTCTTTTAGCAGAAATAGCCTACAATCAATACATTCAATAGAAATCATAACATGTAGATTTTATTGCAGTAGGCCAACTGGCCCTTGAGCATATATACATACATAATATACAAAAACATCGATGGCGGCAAGGACTGACAACAGTTTTCAGATATAAGAAATTCCATCGGTTAGTTATTATACAGAGTCTTATCTCGAATGACAGTTGCTTTTTGTATAAATATAGCTAATCTTTTTAATATAGCAATGGACTCTGAAGTAATAAGATTTAGGAACTTGATCACGCTTGGATGATTACAGTAATACTGCGGTATGTATATTTTACGGATATCACGATATCTTGGGCATATTATAATAAAATGATATTCGTCTTCTACTAATTCACAGAGCGTACATAACCTATCTTCCACATTAGTTTTGACTGGTTCAGTCCAGCGACCGGTTTCAATTTGTAGCCTATGGGAGGAAGTGCGAATCCTTGTAAACGCCATTCTAAACTTTTTCTCTGTAATATGGTCTAAATAAGGTTGAGATACAAAATTACAAAATTCAACATAGAATCTAGCTCTACTCGAGGCATTCAGGCGAGCACTCCAATTCTGAATAAACTGGTCGTTTAATCGCTGTTTAACTAACGATAGAAATACTGTATGATCCCCTACCGTCTGTGCCTGCCATGCGTAGAATAAACCTAATCTTGCAAGAAGCTCCTTTAGAAGTATAGCCCAAGACTTTTTGTTTGGGTATGCTAAGCTATCTTCAAAAAGTACGTTATAGATTTTTTTAATGTACCTCCGATCATCGCAACTGATTATTTTTAACCAATATTTAATAATAATATATAATCTTTTTGTAATCAATGAGCATCTTCCCAGTTCACCATAGATGAAATCATAATTATAAACAATTTGTACGGGCTGCATGTCGGACTAAGCTTTATAAGCTGTTTATTATTAAAGTTTATTGCCATCTCACACAACTTCGTCATGGGTATGACATTCATGAGAATATTGTATAGAATCAGAGCGACGGAGAAAAAGACTAATCAAGTTGAGAGAAGATTAATGGTTGCCATCACAAATGCCTTAAAGGTGAACTGCAAAGCTTTCCATTGTTCTTCTAACATGTTAGAAATCCAGGCCTGTTTATGTGTGGTAAAAATTCTGTGGATTATTTTCTTCTTCCGAGTATATGATAAGTCAAAACTTATACCACCAGAAAATGAGAGCCACAACTTTCAAAAACGTCATCGATTGCCTCCCATTGTTTTTGGAACGTAATGACGTTGTAGTGGTCCTCACCCACTCATCCGACGTTGAATGGCATCATGTAAAATGATACCTTAACTAAAACTTGAATGAAGGAGACCTCTATAACGTCATAACGTTCCACAAAAAAGGAGAGACAAACGATGTAAGTTTTCAATACGGATTTATAACAGGATAACTTTAATACTGTTATTAGTACAATATAGCAAAATATATTCCCTCCCAAATCGTATAACATTTATATCACATAGCACAAGATTTATGTTAGCAACATTTTAGAAAAAGTTAAAGGCTTTACAGTTCACTTTTAAACGGGAACCAAACAGTCTAAGGTCACAATTCTGAGTGAGATACCGTTTACCGCATGTAGCTATTCCAAACGGTTACTGAGATATTGGAGTCTGAAGTATAAATCTGATGTGCAGAGAATTTTTGCAAATGATATTTTGTCAACTCCGGATAATGAGCTAAATTCTTACTGGTATATTCACAGAGCTAGAAGTCTAATCACCTTTAAACGTCTAATAATGACAATTATGCAAACTATACGATTTTGTTTAGGAAAAATATCAAATATTTTCAGAAATACGGTTACCATAGCAATCAGTTAACAAAGGCGTTATTTTGAAATTGTGCAGGCTGTGAAATCTTAATTACTGAATATGCGGAAACAAAGATCTATGCGATTCTTATTCATTAATAAAAAACACTTTAACTATTAAAGTTCTTAAAATAAAGAGTTTGGTTACCGATTGCTCTATAAAAATGGTGTTGGCCCAACACCCATTTTTGGTGTTGAGGGCTGGTCAACACCATAAAGTCGTGTTGAGAAATGGTGTTGCAATGGCGTTGAAAATGGTTCGACACCACATTTATGTGTTCACTGACAAGTGTTAATGGCTCAACACCATTTATTGGTGTTGGCCAACACCAATAAAGGGTGTTGGAGAAATATGGTGTCGGTGCAAATTGAACACCATTTATTGGTGATGAGCTCAACACCTTTTTTGGTGTTGAACAACACCATTTTCTGGCTGTGTATGGTGACCGGTTGCTATGGTAACCATAGTTCTGAAACTATTGGTAAACAAGGTGATAACCTGTAAACACAATGTTAATCAAATGCAAAAGAAACCGAAAAATCGAATATGTACCTTAGAAAAGAAAATATACCTTTATTTGAGTATCTCTAGTTGACTTCTTGACATCATCAAAGCTCACTTGCATACCAAAGGATATGTGGCGTTTACATACGAAAAACTCCTTTGTGTGTGATGGTAATAAAGCCGATTTTTTCCACTCCAAAACCTGCCATAAAAGATTATTCTTGAAGTTTCCATTCCGAAATATCCTCTTCGAAAAAAACGGAGATGTTCAGTAGCATAACAATGGAGATATGATTGATCAAAATGTTCTCCCGGGCTAATTTCGGTATTTTTGGGCATTTTCATGAAGGGTTTTCTCCTTTAGCAAAAATATGACACCTCAAACCAAAACCATTCGTGGTTCTTTTCAATAAAGAAACTTCCTCAAATATTGTGTTACAAAATTATTTTGGTTTGAGGTGTCATAGTTTTGCTATAAGAGAAAATCCTCAATGTAAATGCCTCAAACATACCAAATCAGGCCGAGGAGCACATTTTGATCAATCATATCTCCACTTTTATACAACGGAGTATCTCAGTTTTTTTCGTGGCTGCTATTTCAGAACTTCTAGGAACATCTGATTTGGCAGGTTTTGGATCGAAAAAAAATCGGGTATATTACCATCTCACACAAGGGAGCTTATTCCCGTATTGTCGTCACTTATCCTTTGTCCCAGATCTAAAATTCTGTGAAGTACAATATCTCCGCAACCAGTCGGAATATTTTCATGAAAGAAATATTTGAATTTTCAGAACAAATATAGCAACAATCTCTCCCTCAGAAGTTTTAATTTTCCATTTAGGTTCCTATGACAAGACAGCAAGAAATTCCGAGAGATTTAAGCTCACAGATTATGTAGCTTTCAAATTTTAATGGATAATGGTTTGAGAATATGTGGGTTCGAATACTCTAAAACACATTATTAAGTTAGATATCATATATATACTAATGCCATTTAGAAAGTAGTTAACATTTATAACCAATTATTTTTAGGATGACACTTTCTCAGTAAAGCACAAATACTAGTGCTGGATGGGTAGGTCACGTACGAGACTCGAACTCGCGTCCTCAGAGTTTGGCACCAAATCGCCAGCAGTAAATGCAAGCAGCCTGGACCACTCGGCCACCTCAGCTTCCACAAAAGAGGAAGTTCGGAGTCTAGACTACGTACATTTACTACCCCTCTGATAGACATATAATGGCACAGCTCCTAAAGCCGATATCACATATATACTAATGCCATTTAGAAAGTAGTTAACATTTATATCCAATTATTTTTATGATGACACTTTCTCAGTAAAGCACAAATACTAGTGCTGGATGGGTCGGTCACGTGCGAGACTCGAACCCGCGTCCTCAGAGTTTGGCATCAAATCGCCAGCAGTAAATGCAAGCAGCCTAGACCACTCGACCATCTCAGCTTCCACAAAAGAGGAAGTTCGGAGATTGGAGTCTAGACTACGTACATTTACTACCCCTCTGATAGACATATAATGGCACAGCTCCTAAAGCCGATATTATATATATACTAAAGCCATTTAGAAAGTAGAACATTTATATCCAATTATTTTTAGGATGACACTTTCTTTAGGAGCTGTGCCTTTATATGTCTATCAGAGGGGTAGTAAATGTACGTAGTCTAGACTCCGATCTCCGAACTTCCTCATTTGTGGAAGCTGAGATGGCCGAGGGCGGCTGGTGCCAAGCCTCAGGGTTTCAAGGTTCAATCTCACCTGTGATAACACAACATAGTGTGCTTTACTGAGAAAGTGTTATCCTAAAAATAATTGGATATAAATGTTAACTACTTTCTAAATGGAAGCTGAGGTGGCCGAGTGGTCTAGGCTGCTGGCGAATTGGTGCCAAACTCTAAATGAGCACGTGGTACCGTTACGCCAAAAATGCTTTTTTATTATTGAAATGTTTTTACATGCATATATTGATTATGAAGAAAATAATATACATTACTACGTACTCACAATGATGTGTTCAATGGCTGTAGTGTAAGATTAACAAAACATATATTATACACGCGTTTGCATTCTTTTCTCCATATTTTGTTTTGTTTTGTCACAAAAACATATTTACATCTAGCGTCAGTCAGATTATGTACAATCCAATTGCTCGTAGAAATTACAGCAGCACATATCCGAATACTATACAAGGTAGTCCAAAAACGTATATGGAATCATCATACACGATTTGGGAAAGTGACGTCATTTAAATGAAAAAGTTTGACCTGATGATCTGAATGGATGAAACACTAATCCAGCCCTATGGTTACACGGATTGACCCGCGCTAATTCTCATCTTTCAAACTATAAAGCCGCGTGAGTTCTATTCCTTATTCTCAGCCTACATATACCCGCTCAGCGTCAATTCCTTAGTATCGTAGACAATGTTTAAGTCTTTCTCCCCATTTCTAATCCTAACATCCAAAATTTCACTAAAGAATGTTTTCCTGTTTTCGCACCTAACACGTGGACAAGCCGAATAACGAATTTCCTGATCACAGTTTTGCTCTATACAAAACAGTTGGGCGTTCGGTGGATATGTGATCAACACCCTTCGTATATAATATATAGTTGCATTTATTGGTAAAATATGCATAATTAGCACATATGTTGGGAGTTTATATAACTATCTTTCACGTCGTCAACCACCACTTGCTGCTACATTCCTATACGTTACGTAGCCTACACTGTGTCGACTTATCTGAGATAATTTTACGTTGATGAGTCGAGGCACGCGTTGATCTCTGAATAATCAGGTCTATCTAATTTACATACCAACGGAAAAAAGATGGAACATTATGCGATGGACGCCAGGAAAAATTATATGTGGTCTATTGTAGTCCCGTTTGCTTGCACAGAGCGGGCGAATGAGATCAGTGAACTTACAGTTCCAATCTCCTCTTGCAAAGCTGTGATACACCAGCTGAAAAATGAGTGGATTAGACTGTAAGAGATGCAAGCGTCAGATCCGTAACTCAATATTCAGCGGTCGTCCATAAAAGAATTTCCGCTTCAATAATCGAAAGATTTATTAGTATGACAGCACCATTTCCAAATGTGTATGGAATTAACATAATAAAAAACAAGTTGATTTCCCACAAGGATGAAGCGTTGAACAGGAACAGTTTTCATTGATGTCGACAAGACCTGATGATGGTTTTCACATAAAATCGTAATCACTGACCATGCATTAGTCTATATCTAAATGAAATTTCAAGTCGTTTTACGGAGATGTATCTTAGTCTCGCTTTTGAACATCATGCCATAAGCACATGGTTTTCAAACGGCCCCTAGCCCCGGGTTAAGCGGATTTGGACACAAGGGTCCGTTAAATCGACAGAAAAACTTTCGTCTAGTTTCATTGAAGCATTCAGATATTCTATGGAAACTAAATGCACTCACGCCACCAAGTTCGGTTGCTTTTCCTTAAATACGGAATCACTCCTAGATAATCACGTTGTTACCATTCCTGAAGGTCATGGTTCGCTAATATATATTTGGTCACAGGCGGTTTAATGGCTAACAATGTCCTTGGGATAATTGTCCTTTCGCATATAGTCTTTTCTGTTTCACCAATGGACGGACACATTTGTAATGTGGAGAAATGAGAGATAGGTTACACGATAGGAGCCGGACACCTTCAGCTTGCGGACTTTATTTGCCGCCACACTTGGCCATTCTAATACATGCCTTGCCGGTCGACTAAAAATAGCAAAAAAACCGGCATGTTTCCTTCCCATAGTGCAATGCGAACCACGAGTAAACTTCTGTCTCACGCATGCAGTAAGTATAGACACGAACTGAAAATTGATGAAAAAGTTATTTCAAAGGGTTTTTTACATGATTTCTTCAGATTTCTTTCACTCTAGAACAGTTCAGTGATATTTCACGTCCCTCTCAACTTCTGACACGGTCTATAAACAAACTTATGGCGGTGATTTTCCCTAGGTGCGTGTTGAAGGCATTGCTTTATCTGAATCTTGCTCCTGAAAAAGGGGAAATAACTCTTCTTTTTGTCGCTTTCAGACGACCGGCAAGTCGTGTATTGGCTTCCACACTGGGCCATTCTAATTATGTTTATCTTGGCCAGTTGTACGTCAGCCGGTGTGGAGGTTAAGAAATGTCCGCTGGCTAAGAGTGTCCGGTCCCTATCTTCTAACCCAGCTAGAACACTTTTCTCCACAATGGGGGCAAGTGTCCGTCCTTGGTTGCAATAGAAAAGGTTATGCAAAGGGACACCAATCACCAGGGGACATTCTTATCCATCACACCGGCCATATCCCTGTGAGGTGGTTGCATAGAAACCCGTCTATCATAACAGAGTTCCGTCGATTGGTTCAGTATGATGTAGCTATTTTAATCGAATTTTGATCGAAATGTTCCAGATAAGCTTGCCCGCATGTGGATCTGATTTTAATCAGAATATATCGCAGCGAAACGACCAAACAAAGATCCACCTGGAAATACATATCGATCGGCATCCTCCCCACAGCGCATGCTTCATTTCACAGGCTCATTTATCGTCCCTGCCTCCAATAGCGGAAGTTGACCTTTACTACGTTGCTATGACGTATAGGGGAAAACCCACGTACGCACGGTTCAGTTTGAATCCGGCCGAACAACTCCTTCAGTCTTGCACATGAGCGAACTACTTTTCATATGCTCTGTCCAGATAAACAGGAAAAATAATCTCCAGATAATTCTGTTTAAGGCTAGGTCAACAGAGGTATTTTGCAGATTTGAAAAGTAATCGAAATGTTCGGCAAACATCTATTTTACCATATATGATGTCACTTCCGGCGAGGTGCGCGAAGGCCCCGAATCCGGTCCAAAATCTGACTGGTGGCTGGGGTATTATTAGACCCTCAGCGAGGTGGTTGATCGATCGAGAGTTTTCATTTTTAATTCAGGGAGTACCAGCAAGCGAATGAGCAAGCCGAAAAAATCGACTTCGAGATCGAGTAAGTGTGGAAACCGGAAGCGGCCAATCTCGTCTTTTCGTTTTTTCGCCTTTGATAACGCGTGGCGCGAAAAAACGAAAAGACGAGATTGTATCGAATTTCGCGAGATTTTCGTTTTCTCGTGTTTTGATAACGGCGGCACGAAAACACGAGATTGCAAGGCGAAAAGACGAGAATGCGAGGCGAAAAAACGAGAAAACGAGGGCCAGAAATCTCGTTTCTTCGCCGCGTTTTTTCGTTTTGTCGCGTTATCTAAAGGCGAAAAAACGAGATTCGACCCGATTTCGTTTTTCACGTTATCAAAGGCGAAAAACCGATTGGCCGCATCCGACTTCCATAAGTAAGAAGCTCTGAATAGAGAAAACAGATGACAAGCGTATCCCACATTATATCAAGTCAATGGACAAAACGTCTGAGTTCTGTCCACCCACTGTCATGATCGGTGATCAAAATTTTCAGAATGACATTGCGTGCTGGCTAGATTGGTATCACACAGTTTTACTCCAGGAACGTCGATCTCATTATTGGCAGCTGTTTCCATAATTCACAGTCCTTTTCTGTGGCTGTTGATAAAACGGAGAAACGGCTACAGAGTGTATCCACGTTTGGCATACCATTCAACTCAGATGTGACGATTTAATAACCGAATTAATGTATTCTTTATATCGGTGAATCTATAAGGCCAATCTTATTGGTTTTCTAGATATACATCTTCAGACCTATAGTCTGTCCATTTTAATTAGTCGTCTACTTTGGAGCTTGTCAATAATCAGCAGTTAACTCTGCATAATTTTTCTTTTTTTGCATCGTGTAGAACAAACAGAACTCTACAAAATGACTACCATTTCTCCGCGATATCGATAATATATCACGCTTGAAATAACTTTGTAATTCTCTCCATATAAAACTCCAGTGTAGTTGTTTCATGTACAGGGGTTCAATTGCATAGAGAGACGTCGTAATGTATTCGTGTTGTCTAGCACAAAGGTCAACATTGCCTTGTACGGTCATAGAGGTGTGTGCGGCTTATCATTCGGCAATTTCACTAGACATGCATGGGATACAACCTACACGGGCAAGGCTTTGGTGTAAGACCTCCCATTGAAAAGGTAATATCCTGGACAAAAGACTGACAATACAACTTGCGGCAGATCCTTTGTCAATTATATTTCGTGAGTCTTACACCAAATCGTTGCCCTCCCACGGACCGCCTGTTATTACTTAAAACAGCATCAATGACCTTTGTGACCAGTGAGCATGAATACATTATGACGACTCCCTATGTAATTGAGACCCGGTACTCAAACAAATGTACTGGAGTTTTATATGGAGAGGATACATTTTTTTTCCATGGTGATAAATTATCGATATCACGGAGAAATGGTAATCATTTTGTAAAGTTCTGTTTGTTCTACACGATGCAAGAAAGAAATTTATGAAGAGTTAACTGCTGATTATTGACAAGCTTCAAAGTACACGACTAATTATAATGGACAGATCTTAGGTCAATTACGTATACTGTCATTATCTTGCAAGTACGCTCAGATTTTTACCTCCGTCGATCAGACGGAGGTCTAGGAACGCAACGTGAAATCTCCCGCCAAATAATTGTCATATGGGGAACCCACGACTCAAAGTATTTCCAATAGGGATCGTCATGGTTCCCGACGAAATCTTGCACTTTTTCTTTGGACACAATTGAAATAATGGGGTTCCCCATTGCAATGCATTGCAGTGGGCCTTGCTTCTGTAGTCGGGTTCCACCTCAATCTCGAAACCAGATCTATCCGGTCCTGTCCTGCATCCACCGAGAGATTGAACATGGCGGCCCTCCAGCTTGGAGAGACGGACAATGCGATTTTTCGCTTCTTCTCTCCCCCGATAGACTCCATTCCAAATTGAAACTTTTTGAAACCTTTTGGAACCATTTGAAACGAATTGAAACTCACAGCGAGGCTGAACCCAAATCGCTGAACCTCAAACGACGTTGCCAAATCAGGTCAGATTTCCCATCAATTTTCTCTCCCCCCCCCCTTTGGCTAAACTACACCCGTTCTCTCCCTCTTTTCCCCATCAAACGAAAGCTTGTGAAAATCTAGGAGGCAGGAAATATTCCCTTTCCACCAGCAAACACGTTATTAGGCTCTATTTCCCGAAATAAAATTTACGGTGGGGAAGGTCACCAAGGTCGCGCAAACCAAGACATGTTGTTGTTTTCCATTTCCGGGTTTGTATTTTGAGTCATTTCTTGTTTCCAAGAGTGTTTCATTACTCCAGATCTATGCGAACATGTTCTATGACATATGTTCTAACGCAGGTCAGTCTCGTTCCATCGAACTATAGCCAATTAGTCGTTAAATCAATAACCGAACAAAGGGGGCGTGGTCCATATACTTGTAATGTTGTGTAAAACTGTAAAATGCATGTTTTATTTTTCGTTTATTTTTTATTTTGCTGCATGTTTGGGCGCGGAAAAAGTATCCGTAATCTTCCACTGATATATAACGTAGATGGCAAACCTGTCTCATAGTCTGTGAAACCCAAATTGTATGAAAATTCAACGCAAACAACATGTGCTATTTTCTTTGTTTTTATTCAAAATTCATGTTTACTTTTGGGTCAAATTTATATTTCCATGCTTGATTGAGACTGGAAATGCATTGAAACTTCCACCAGCATGTCCCGTAGCCCATAAGACTTTTACGTGGTCTGCCAAATCAAAATTGTGCGATTTATCAACGCGCAGCACATGTACCAAATTCATGTATTTATTATGTAAAATGCAGGTTTGCTTTTTTCTGCAAATTCATATTTCCCTGCCTGTTTCAGATTAAAAAACCATTAGCAAAGTTTTGATAACATGTGACGTAGATGATAAACCTGTCACGTAGTCCTTGAAATCCAAATTGTGCAAAAATTCAACGCAAACAACATGTACAATATTGTAGCATTTTTGTGTAATAGTCATGTTGATTTTTGGGTCAAATTCATATTTCCTTCCTTGCTTGGGACTGAGAATGCATTGGAAAACTTCCGCCAACATGTCCCGTAGTCCATAAGACTTTCACGTAGTCTGCCAAATCAAAATTGTGCGATTTATCAACGCGCAGCACACGTACCAAATTTATGTCTTTGTTATGTAAAATGCAGGTTTGCTTTTTTCTGCGAATTCATATTTTCCTGCCTGTTTCAGACTGGAAAACAATCAATAAAGTTCCGCCAACATGTGTCGTACTGTACATGATAAACCTGTCACGTAGTCCGTGAAATCCAAATTGTGCGAAACTTCAACACAAACAACATGTACTATATTGTAGTATTTTTGTGTAATAGTCCGGTTGATTTTTGGGTCAAATTCATATTTCCCTGCCGGTTTCGGATTGGAAAACCATCAGTAAACTTCTGCAAACATGTGCTGCTTCCCATAACAGTATCATGTAGTTCACAAGCCAAAAAACGTGTGATTCACAGCAACATGTCACATGTATAAGCTTATACATGTACAATGTCATATATGGCATGTTTACTTTTGAATTAATTTCATATTTCCAGTCATGGCATTTACCTGGAGAGCACTGAAAAACTTATGCAGACATGTGCCGCTGCCCAGTCCACAGACCACTAATCCTGCAATTTACAGCGACATAGCACATATACATGTACAATGCTTTGGCATATGTTTACCTTTAAATTTATTTCATAGTTCCAGCCATAAACTTGATGTAAGATACAATAATCTTCTGCCAACATGTTGTAAAGTCCATAAACCTGTCACGTAGGTCATGAAGCACATAAGCATCAGAGTCAGTGATTGGCCACAACCCCCCCCCCCCCCCCTGATTCCTCAGGAAATAAACATTACGCATGTAATGATGACCGGCAGAGTGATACATGTGTCAATCGGTCAGACATTTTCAAGGATGCCCAGTTTTACCTCAAAACAACCATGCCGGACTTCATTCCTTCTCTCAGAATAATTGGATCTAACTTTTATAAAACCTGCAGCCCCCAATAGCTCCTGGATCTAGACCACATAAATGAAGGGATCTAGTTTATCGGTGCTATGGCAAAAATATCATGTAGAATGGGTTGTGTGGATAATATCAGATTCATCAAAGTTGAAGTCCTGCAGCATGCTCCACAAATATCATCAAAGGTCATAAAACTTTCTGGTCTGCGCCAGTGTGGATCTATACTTGTTTTTGTTTTTTTACAAAATTATCTCCCTTGACCAGGTGAGGACTTGAATGTGTCAGAAATGATTTAGCTTCTAGAAACAAAGACTTCATTTCCTGAGTACCATGGTGTTATATATTGTTATGATTGGCTTAACTTTAGCTGCTGAAGATATTTCTAATTTGAGGATACTGGGCAATCATAGTAAATTTATTTTCATAACTTCATTTATTTTCACAATAAGCAACATAATCGAGATTAGCAAGTGAAGTTTTACAACATAATATAATACGCATCATGGATCTCCTTCAGTTTAGTGTAGACATATATACCCTTGGATATCTGTTACCCTGATTCAGTCATAATATTGTCTGTATTATATTGATGTCGACAAGGAATATACATAATTATTTGATAGTATTATTAATTGTATGTTGTTTATGATTAACATGAACTTTTTATTCGCTGGAATCCAGCCATTTGTTCCATATGGGCAATATTCTCATCAGCCATCACCATTCAATATGAATGTGATACATGTACAAGTCCATGGTAATTGATACATTATGGTGAAGGTGACTGTAACACCAGTATACAAAATTATTCCGAGCTCATTGAATCCGCACATGATGCTGAGACAGATCAGAACGAAGTGTCGGTAAAATCAGATGTGTTTTGTAGAGGATTCTGTCAATGAGGATGCTATACTGTACACATACAAAATATGAAGTGTTGATGTGTAGGGCCTATAGCATAAAATCACAAGCAAGTTGGTAAAACTAGGCACACAGGGTCTCATTTCTGCCGCTAACGTGTTGATTTGGGTGGGGGTGTCCTCTCATGGGGAGGTGTGGGTGGGAAGGGGCCTAATGTCTCAAGCAGTATTCCAGGTTTTCCATCAATATACTCTATTCCATACCCCAATATTTCAAGCACGTGAAATCAAAGAAATATTATTTGCGGGGAATGTGACTTCCACATCCCTAGCTGGACATGCTAGTGGGGAACCGTCAATCTCACGTTAATTACCATTGGTGAAGTTCACGTCAACAAATGCAAAATTGAGCTTGGCATCCGGCCCTATGTTATTCAGTGATGTACTATTCCCCTACTGACCCTGTTGCCTCAACGGAGGTCTTTGCGCTCATTCAGCGCTTGTTAATATATTATAGACACTCAAGATATTTACAACGGTATTTTACCTGGAGAGCACTTATTCGTTACCGTAAAATACCTAAAATATCCCCTTGATATCCTGTAATAATCTTATCAATGAACATATGTTCTTTGTTATTGTGACAATCAGCATCTGGGAATTGTCATGCATGTTATAAAAATAGATAGCAGTTATTTGTTACTACCGTAAATAACAACAAGAAACGCTAAGTCAGAGTTGATAAATACTTTATTTTCGTGTACGCATAATATACATGAGCAGTGTGACTAACGTCACAGGACCTACGAAGTAGAGTAGGCATTAGGACTCGAACGCGAACTGAACTCTTGGAAATCCCCACCCCCAGTTGAAATCCTGCCTATATTAAGATGGGCACCGCCCAAGTCAGAATCGCCAGTGATTTTCATCAAAAATCACCAGAAATTTTCATCAAAAGTAGGTCAGCTCAGAACTTGTTGGTAACAGTCTCTTAATGCGCCTTCATTCCAAAATAAATAACGATCGCCGATTTAATTTTACAATTTTTTAATTAAAGGAAACATTGAATAATATAGGTTCAGTAGATTTCAAGCTTTACGTGTGAAAATACATTTACATCTCTTTAATGGTTTTCAGTGCCCTTGTACAGGATCAAAACAACTTTTGAATCACATTATTTTCCCAACAATACAACAAATTTTTATATATAGTACTATAGTAGAAAGGTGGCATTTATGTAGTTTACGGTAATTCAACTCAAGACCAACACCTTCTCTGCACAAGATAATAATGATTCTATGTCATTCTCCTGAGCATAACCGGTACAAAGACGAATAAATAGCGTCTCTACATCACGTTGTTATCTAGATATATGAGGCAACACATTTTGGGTATCGGCAATCTGATGAATGTACTATTCCGGTTTTCTTGTTTCACATTATATTCTATGGCAGTTGATCGGTGATTTTCTTCATTGATAAACCTTAAACCACCTCAGTTTCGTTGTGTGAATCGGAATTGCATTGCTGTGACACACCAGCACACTCCGTGGCAGTGATTCTGTATCCCCTAATCAAGGAATCAAAATGGATCAAGATTTGAAATGACAAGAGAAATTTAGACATATTTTGTTTACACATGTAATTTTTTGTTCAAATTATATCCAAGTGTGATATATAGTCAATATTCAAGAGGTACAAAAAAACCCCAAAGTATGTCCTCATATTTTCACATCCATGCCAAGAAATACTGCATTGAAAAGCACAGGGGCTCGTTACCATTGTTAATTGGTTAAATAGGTTGATTATAGGGGGGGGTCGAGGTCGGTAATAAAAGAGCCTCTTTTATTACCGACCTCGATCCCCCCCCTATAATCAACCTATTTAACCAATTAACAACGGTAACGAGCCCCTGTGTTGAAAAGGGTCCATTTAGCCTACCCTGTTTTATCGCTCTAATCAGCAAATGGCGGGGTCATATTTCTGCTGTCAAAATTGTATTTCCCTCCAAAGTCTTAACCCTTGAATCACACACTCTCTGATGCAAAGTAATGATTGTCCTAACTATCCGATTAGCACATTATGAACATGTCTTTGGTCATAGTGTACATATCATAACTCACATCAATGTTTTCTGCTATATTATTTCAATGATATGGTTTAACAATTTAAGTTATGGAAACAGCGCTGATTGTTTGAGGGTATATGCAGTAGGCCTAGGGGAATTGTGGAATTGTCCCAGATGCACGTTAAGATTAACCTCAGTAATAGGGCCATGTGGCATACAGTGGAATATGGATCAATGACAGGGTATTTTTAGCCGTGGGTAATTTGACCTGAATTTGAAGCCTGATGTGGTCAATGATGAAATGTTTGGATGTGAAATAGGATACACGTTAAAGGCTACAGTTTACATATATCTATAACAATATACTGAAGTGTTAATTATAAATCTAATTTTAATCAGAATTATTTCAGATCAGAACTTGCTGGTAACAATGCCCTAATGCACGTTCATGCCAAAAATCAAGGTTCTAATGTCAACGGTTCTCCTTATTTTGCCGACGAAAGGATTCGGATGGACTGACTCACTCATTACCGGGCAATTTGCGATCTGTAGCCTACTTCGTAGGAATATATTTACACGGAAAATACATTATTTCATGTCAAATATTATAAAATAATACCTAGAATATCATTTTGATTTGTCGTAACGTTTCCATGACAATATAGATATTTTCTCTTGTAATAAATACAGAATAACATGATGCTCCAAATTTACCTAAATGTTCCATTATTACTTGTCAAAAATATTTGACATTATTTCATGTCAAAGATATTTGTTATTCCAATACGAGATTCATTACCGTAAAGTACTTATAATATTCTTATAATATCATGTAACGTTTCAATATCTTCAACATATTTCTCTTATAATAGTATAGCATGATGTCATGTTCCAGGATATCAAACAGCTTCAGAGAAATGTCATTCCATCATAAAATTGTTTAATTTCCATCATCTCTTGTTGAGATACGTGTTCTAAAACCATGCTCTATAGTACCGTAACCATGGCAAAGATACTACCAACTGTTAGCCGTGCAATCATTTCAAAACTATATTCTTTATTGTTGAATGTTCCCCATTACCGTAAAGACCTGAAGAATGTTCATATTTTGTTAGCACAAGTTAATTGTATGCTGTTCGGCTGTATTTTCCATTTGTGTGACGACGCTCGTCAGAATGGAAGCTTGCATTAAATGTGTTTTATACCATTTACAGACTCCTGTTTTTCAATTACCACCCCTCATGCTGAACTACTGGGGGACTTGACAGGGAGGGACGGGTAACATCAGTAGTTGCCTAGTCAATGCAGTTGGCTTTCGCGGTGATAAAATACGATTCAGGAGGTAATATGATAGTGTTAGTTACTAGAGAAGTGGTGCTTTCTTGGGTGGGATAAGACATTTTGCGCCCGTAATACTCTCCTGACTTTAACGAAAAAATATATATATACGAATAAATTTTCTGGAACACGACCTAATTTTCAAGCTCTCTTAAACATCTTCCGTGCCCATTATAATATTGAGAAGTATATATCCCAGATCAAAGACTCACCCAGTGGAAACGCCAAAAAATGGCAGCTAATGGCGCCACTTTTCGAGTCTGACCAACAAGGCGATTAAGTCTAACCTATTGCAACAGAATGGTCACTGCTTAGTTTATATATTATTCCTGTCACTAAAAGAAATCGGTTGTATCGTTCTTCTTTTCTCTCCTGTTTCTTCCACCTAGTGTCTTCAAGTTCACTACAGGGGTCGTTTAGTGAATAAATGAATAAATGCCCAATGGTTTGTCCAGGGCTTAACTGAAAAAAAGAAAGAAAAAAAAAATTCGTCATGGTGCTGTATTCTCAAAACATCATGAAGATCACTATTCTCAATAAATTTTAGAACTACCAAAAAAAAAAAAAAAAAAAAAAAAAGTTACTAGAGAAGTGAACGCATAGAGATTAGATCAATTTGATTTACACCAAGCAGTCAGACTCGGCCGTCATATGGTAAATGGGCGAGTCATTGTGATACAGGGCCATCAGATACATTCTCAGTTCCGTCTTGTATCCTACGTTTATGGCAATGACAAACCCGAAATTAATTTCCACGTACATAGATGGAATACCTTTTCGAGACAAATTGCTCCAACAGGCCAAGCAGACGTAAAGTTTAATGAACACAAACGAGAAAGATAACAAGAGTCACATTTGGGCAAATAGTTCTATGCCGATGCAAACGTTCCTCCTTGACATTTTACATTCGCTTCTCGTACATCTATCTCTCGATTTGTCTTATCCGTCTTTAGATATACCAAACGCGACTGAGAAACATTGGAAACGACTGAGAGAAAATTCCGGCCGAGGAAAGGTCATGGAGGAATAATTGGAAGTGATGAGAATTTGACATTACGGCATCATTGAGAAATGTTTACCGTTTCTGCTTGCGTTCCTTCAATACCCTATTTCTTGTAATTTTTAGACTTTGAAGCTGAAAAAATCTATCTTTATATCAAATGAGGCTTAATTCTATGGCCTGGATATGTTATTTATCTCAAGAACTGAAAAGATAGCTATATTTGCAGAATTTTTCTCCACAGTAGCCTGAAGTTAAATAATACTGTCTGAATAATTAGAAGACATACTTTTATTTGATGGTTATTTGTGTTGGTCATCCGACTCTGCTATTTCTGCCCATCAACATTTGAATATGGCTCATAAACATATGGTGGCATGATTTTTATCATTTTATGCCTATCATCATGTGTGTGTACGTTAAATGAAGGTCGATAATAATACCAAGAAAGTATTTCGCATTTTCAGTTCATCTAGGAAATGTCGCAATGATATGTTGTCGGGAAACCATCATCCGTCTTTAAAATATCAGCTGTATTCGGACATACTCCAGTCAGCTACATTTTTATTGACTAATTTAACCACAGGTTTCGGTCTGGTGGATTGTCACGTGATTCTGAGCTATAAATATCTCGTCAGTGCGTCGGTTACCGCACAGCTGACAAAGATTATTAGAAGCGCCCATTGTCGAGTACCTGAAACAAGGTAAGAACTTGGCCAACTTTGAATTTCACACAAATGTATATTCTCTCTAATCCATTTCTTTGATTTGCGAAACAATCAGGGCGAAATGTGGTACAGATTTTGTGTTTTTGTCATGGAAATGGATAATATGAGCTAGTTGCTTGAATGACTTGTTTTGAAACAACGATAACTACATGATATTTAAGATGTCGACATGAACAGCTACAATAAAAGTGTGGCTGGGATACAAATCATCACAGTGATTAGTTTTGGTCTTTGTGAGTCAGTACATTCGTACTGTGATACCTGTGAATACCCGAATGATTTACAACACATATAAGGGAAGTGGGAAGAGGTGCCGACATACTGACTGAGTCACATGACTTCACAGTATAGTCTTCTGGTTAACCTATTCTACAGCACATACCAAGAATCTAAGGATTCGTAATATGTGTTGTATCTCAGGTACGCTTTTATTGTACCTGTTCATGTGGCAACTTGGATGACATGACCACACGGCCCCTAGCACTTCCTGTTCATTTAATGATCCGAATAACTGTGATTCTAGAAACGTGAGTTATGTTATTAAATGTAGTGAATCTGATGCAAATCCGTTTGGACAGGAAATATATCTTAGAGCTCGTATCGGAGTGCATAAGCAACAAATGCTCATCGACTTTCTCATGTGTTTGTATGACAATTCCACATATGCGTCAAAGACAATTTCAAAATGTTCCCTTTCCACAAGATTACTCTTACTTCATTAAATAGATAATTCATATACTACTTTAGTCGTGGATTATAGAAATCAGACAATCTTCCAACCGCCAACCTGTACTGCTAACTTGGGATTGTGCTTGATAAATCTATAGCAGTCGGCCGATTACCGGCTACATGTAATACCTGAAGTCTCTTGTTAATATTTAGACTTTTTGCACTTGTCAGATAACTACTCTAGGATATTGCCGGTAGCAGATTAAGATGTTCATGTTATTGTCATTTTTATCTTTTAAACTAAATTGCTCGATAAAAAGCTGAATATCGCAAAATCTATGGTTAAAACATTTTAACTGTCCACACGATTATTCCGTAAAGATTGAATCAGCTTCCTCAGTTAGCGGCGAATACAAGTTCTAAAATCACCATATCATCTTGCTAGAGAGAAGCGGTCAACAGATTTCAGTGGTGCCGGCAAGACATACACTCCTAGAAATTCAGTGAATAATCCTGATGAAATTTGAGGTCTTTAAGACGACAGGGCTTGTGCGCGTCTGATCTTAAGATGTTGTAACGCGAAGTCGTCTCAAGACACAGGGATCGTCTTCATAAAACCTGAACAATAATAGTTTCCAAGGTCCAGCTTCTGAGATTTCTCGAAGTCTCGACAACCTCTTTAAATGAGAGAGGATACAACGAAAATATTAAGCCGATTTATTGTAAATTCATTCCACCTAATTTAGGAATGACCGGCATCATTTGGTAGGCAGACTAGCACAACCTCATCAACATCAGACTATTCTGTAAACAGTCATTTTTCGGAACTGGAGATAGCAATAACTATTATCGGAGGCATGAGCCTATATGAGACCTGATGATTTTAGTCTGCCTCTAATGTGCCGTTCATTCCGTTATATACAATACTAGACGTTTACAATGTCAATTTAACCTGACATAGGTGTCCTTACACTTCGGTACAATTATGACAGACAGATCACAAATCTGTCTCATTACATAATTCAGTCGTCAAAACCAAGGTTAAATCATTATACTTATATAAGCGGTTTCTACGTTATCTGTATAAATCTGAACTTACATAACTAATTCTCACAAATAGTTGTGTTTGCAATAACCGTCCTAAAGGGCCATGGAATAGTATTTCAGAAATAGGTTTGTCAAAACACATCACAATACCAAGGACGCATGCATACAGGTCTATATAAAATTGTTAAATGAAAAGTCGAAATTTATACATTTATATGGTAGATCAGGCTGCACATCCACAACTCAATTTCAGGGATTTTACCTGAAATCCAGAGATAATTTCCTGAATTTCAGAAAAAGATCCCCGAATGAGAAGATTTTCCCTAAAATTCAGGCAAATTTACCACCCTGATTAGTAAGTTCCCGACCCTATTCAGGTATATAAAATCCCCTAAAATTCAGGTAATTTAGCTTTAATTCATGGCTGATATACCTGCATTCAGGAAATTATCCCTGGATTTCAGGTAAATTCCCTGAAATTGAGTTGTGGATGTGCAGCCTGATCTGTTCAGTATTATTCTGTGAATATTTCTGAGAGTGTAATGCGTCTATCGTCAAATAATTGTTTCTGTACTGAATGCATAGTGATGTTTTCTAGAGTGGAAGATTCTCGGTCACGTTTTAATTATGGCTGTTTCTGTGATAGTCCGGGATGTTAGGGCATAAAAGGGACTGTTTGGGTCAGATTCTTCCAAAAGCACCAAATTTGGCCCATATGTCGCCCATACAATACCTTTTCGAATTTTGACGGGCGCCAAGGTAGTCGCCCCGGGGGGCCGCCATATTGGCGAAATTCAATATGGCCACCACCCGGGTTAGAGGTTAATCATATTTAAAAAAACAAAATGGCTAGAATCATGAACAATACAACTTTTTAGTGGTTTTCGGTGTCGGGGAATCTGATTCTGATCTTATTTCAACGATTTGAGGTCAAGGTCACCCTGAAGGTCATTATGGGGTCAAACTCCTCATTTTTAGTGGTTTTAGTCGAGATATACAAACTACCTCATTTTATCGATTTTCGGGGTTGAGTCACCCGAATCTGGCCATATTTTGACTATTTGAGGCAATATTGCACGCGACGTTCACGATAAGAGTACACCTGAACCAGAGATCAACCAGAGGTCAATTATAGGAAACACCAAAAGAGCTAGAACCACAAATAATACCATAGGGCTTTGTGGCATCGGAGAATTAGATTCTGACCTTATTTTGACGATTTGAGGTCACGGTCACCTCATTTGGGAATTACAGGTTAAAGATCAACAGTTGCTGCTAAAAACAATCGAAACAAGATTATTCAGGAACAAATGTTATTAAAATACTTCGGAGATGAAATCTGCTGACAAAATCCTATAACTATGCCGCTACGTGCATTTAAATGTTCAAAATACAACGCAAAGACCGCTTTAGCAACACTATACCGATGCTTACTTTTACTACCTATGCCTTCTGCTCTATGATGCCAGCAATAAGTAATACTTGTCATCACCGCCCTCGTTATTAACGCACCCGCCTTCGCATTTGCAGAGGGTTGTGTATCGGACATCGGCACAGTTGCATTTGCACCTTCCCGTGCATGCCTTGAGTCAGCCGCAGTGCATGAGAATGGCATCGAGTGAGAGTGATCCATAGCGGTTACCATGTACTGGTGCCATCTTTGTGCCAGCTCCACTCACTGAAGTCGGGGATTTCCTGCTGGAGCGAAGTGACCTGACTCCAGTAGAAACTCGCTTGCAGTAGCGCTCGCTTCACATGTTGCAACAGCGAGGCTTGTGAGGTGGGATGTTTTTCTGCGATCTGATTGCAGTGGTGAAGAGGTGATGCTTGGCTTCATTGACACCGGCTGCACCACATCCCTTGCTGTACATTAGTACGATGGAGCGTTCTATAAGCTCCATATGCACGGACTCGAGCGTGTCAGGATCGTGTGTGAGAGCCACTAGTGTGTCGGTGAGGTCCGATATGCTTGTACAGACTGCCCAGGCGGTCTTTTTGCCACATGCAAGAAACTGTGAAGTCGTCTTGCACACCGTTAAGCTGTGAAAGTGGGGTGGTTTGGACTGGAATGCCACAATACTTTTTCCTGTACCCCTAAAATCCCAATGTATGAATGAATCAGCGGCTTCTTAAAAAAATGAGAACAAAAAGGAGCCGTTCTCATTCATCAGCACACAGATCTCCAAGGCTGACATTGGCGGAAAGCTCCTCCTTTGTACCCGTTTTGAGTCCGTGTTCTTCAACAGGCGTTGTGACCTCACAATACTTCAACCATGCAACCATTCAGAGGCGGACACCAGTGTCCTCCTGCATCTAGTACATGCCCCGGAGGAGGGTCACACAACAGCATATGTTTGCACGATGGACAGCGATGTCCGGTCTTTGGAGACCCTCGGTCTATCGGAACTCTTGGTGGGCTTCGGTATTGGAAAAAAATATTGTGGCATTCCCGTCCATACCATTTGTTCCGATCCCGGTCCGTCAAAATCCTTCACACTACCCCTCTTCCACAGCCTTACTGGATGCGACCCGACTTCACAGTTTCTTGAGAGCGCAAGCCAGAAGGTATAGGTATTAATAATCATTGGTATATTGTTGCTAAAGCGGTCTTTGTATTGTATTTCGAACATTTAAATACACACAGCGGCATAGCGGCATAGTTATAGCATTTTGTCAGCAGATGTCATCTCCGAAGTATTTTAATGAAACTTGTTCCTGAATAATCTTCGTTCGATTGTTCTTAGTGTTAACTGTTGATCTTTGACCCCAAAATGGGGTGCCCTCAAATCTTCAAAATAAGATCAGAATCGGATTCTCCGAATGCCACAAACACTTATGGTATTATTTGTGATTCTTTTGTTGTTTTACCTACAACTGACCTCTGGTTCGGATGACCTCAATCGCGACTCTCAAATGAAATATTGCCCCGAATTGCCAAAATAAGAACCGATTCGGGTTACTCAACCCCCGAAACCAAATGGCGAAATTGTCCCCAAAGTGACCTTTACGGTGACCTTGAAGGGTGACCTTGACCTCAAATCGTTGAAATAAGATCACAATCAGATTCCCCGACCCCCAAAATCACTAAAAAGTGCTATTATTCATATTTCTAGCCCTTTTAGTTATTTAACTACGATTGACATCTAACCCGGGTGACGACCATATTGAATTTCGCCAATGTGGCGGCCCCAGGCGCCCGTCAAAAATCGAAATAGCATGGTATGGGCGACATATGGACCAAATTTGGTGCTTTTGGAAGAATGTGAACCAGAAAATCCCTAATAGCCCTGACTATGAATGTCATGAAGACGCTGCCTTGAATCATAACACCAAAAATCCTGCATGCTGTGCCGGTACATTGCTATCAGTGCGTGGTATTAATCACCAAATTCGCGAACCTTTGATTGAATACAAGCGTCTAGTCCGTCATTCATAATTCAGCCGTCGTCCATTAAAGAATATCCGCGTCCATAATCCAAAGACATATTCCATATCCATATAACAATATATTAGCACCAAATTCCAAAAGACAATCATAGTATGCATAAACATAGGCTAGTTTCCTGCAAGAGAGAAGCGGTCAGCAGTTTTCAATGCTTCTTGGTGTGTTCCTACAAAACTGTTTGTGACGTTGCTCGTAATATTCACACTTTTCGCAGCAGAATCGACCAAATTCGACTAGGTGTTTTATGTATTCACCATATGTAAGCCTCTCGGTGATGTTACAGTCCAGATTAAGGTAAATTAGAATGTCAACACTGTAACTTCCTCCCTTGTCGTAAGGCGCGGTTACACTACAGCTTTATCCGGACCTGGTCCGGACCAGGACCGGGTCTCCCCTGTTTACACTACAGAAATTAGAGGGTCAAAT